>OX352772.1:127498088-127538550 GCA_947095535.1 Poecilobothrus nobilitatus | reverse complement strand
TGAACAAGATTTATAAACCGAAGAAATACATTGACTATTTTTAATTGGAATTTGTTTTTGAATATCACGAATAACATTTATACTACGTGCAGGTATTTGTAATTTTTTTAATGGTGTTCCATTTACTTCTTTTGATGCTGATGTTATAGTGTTATTAACTGTCGTTTCAATTCTTCCAGTAGCTTCATCTGCGAATGGTATATTTTCCTGCAATACTAGCGATTGAGGAAAATTCTTATGTGTTTTATTCGGACATTTCTCAGACGCGTCAGTCGATTCCGATCCACTTCTTAGGGTACGAAGTTTATTGTCTAGAGCATCTGTTATAGTTGTTAATGACATTGAGCCTAGAAAAAAAATTGTATAAATAGTTATTATTTTTTAATCCAAAGATAAATGTAAAATAAGTAGATATAAAATAGCAGATTTATCCCCTGTTTTTATTTTATCTGTCTGTCACAATGTGTTGTAAATTTGTTCGAATGACTTCCACATGTGACAATTTTAAAAGGTATTTTACTAAACAATTTTCATTTAATTTCTGTTATTTAGATATTAATAGATCTATTGTCATTAGTACATAATAGATACCCCTTTTTATTTCTTTTAATTTTGAATATAAATAATAGAAATTTTGTAATTTTGTAATTTTGTAAATTTTATAAATAATATGTATAAAACTTTATATATTTTTGATTTTAAGTTATTTGTAATCCTGTTGTTTGGAAATAAGCGAATAAAAATAAATAAAAAAATAATAAATAAATACTTAGTTCATATAGAAAAAACAAAAATTAAATATTAGAATTGACTAAACTATAAAATAAATGTTTGCATAAATATTAAAAAACAAGGAAGAATGTAGTAGAGTAGACTGTGTTAACTCTGCGATACTCGTATGGACGTAATATATGCTATTTCCATAAAAGTGGAACCAAAATATATTTATGTGAATGTTAGAGTTGTATGGCAGTTACCCGAACCTGTTGCTTCAAGGCAATCACATTTGCAGAAGTTGTTGCAATAAAGCTTCATCATCTTTTGTAAGACTTCAGATGCCTAGCTTTATTAAGCTCCAAGAGATGCAAGTAACTTGTACCTGTTGTTCTGACTCAACCAAATTGTCCTGCAACTTGTCCTGAAACTAACAATTTTGCATAAATGAAGTAAAAAAAATTTCAGCCTCCTAGTTCTTTTATTTTTTGAGTTATTGTGTGAACGGACTGATGGACGTACATGAATTCGATTCTGAGCCAATCCATAACTTTTAGCCTATATCTAGCTCAACTCCTTTGAGGTGTCACAAACGTAATGAAAAATTTATTATACTCTTGAACATACATTCATACAGGTATAAAGATGTTTGCTGAACAAATCATTTATGATCCATTTTTTTGTTTTACATAAACCAATTTTTTTTCTTTCAAATAAATATTCTTCAAGAGAAAAACTACTTAAAATGACATATTATTATTCAATTCGAAACATAACTGTAACGTTTAATTGTTGCATTTCCATATAGAATTAATTTTTGTAAACACGAATTATAATAGTGTGATACAGTCTGTTTATCCTTTTAGTTGAGTGTCCTTCTAGAAATCTGTAGCGAAAACACTTCTTATCGGCTTTTTTAAAGCTTTGCACTAAAGCTACGGCTGATATATTTCGGATCATACTAACTACTTTTATTCACTAAATCATATAACTTGTATGGTCCTTATATTGAATTACAAATTTAGTTTTATAACGCATTCTGGTGAAGTTATCATAGCAAATAGAAACATTTAGCATAACTTATTAACACAATAAAATCTAAAAATTTTAAAAAATTATAATTACTTTAAGAAAAATAAGTGAAAATTTAAGATTTTTAATTCTCTTGCATAAACGAATTTAAAACTTAGAAATGAAAACAAAATATTAATTAAATTAAAATTAAGTATTTAATATAATATTATGTGCATTAAAATAATTACTCTGTGCATTATAATAAACATAAAACAAAATAATAGTAATAATAAATTAAATTAATGTTCATTAAAATTATTAGTACGTGTATTCAAAATTAGTTTGAGCAAATAAATTACAAATTTGTTGAAATATGTATGCAAAAATAATTTAAGATGTTTTGTTATTCAAATATTTATTTAAATAATAAAAATTATTTATTGTAATGCACATTATTCTTCGTTCTAGTGCCCAAATTAATTTTTTTAATACACAAAAATTAAGGTTAAGGTACATGTTAAATTTAACAGTCATCAATATCAAATTTTTTATTTGACATAATATGTACATTTATTTAATGCAAATTATTTATTATTTTAATGCAACAATGATGTGACCTAATGCACTAATATACATTTTTTTAAAAATAATAATCGTAAATTGTTTAAATAAATCGTATCCAATTTAAATTATATTTTATTCAATAGTAAGCAAACATATTCATCATAAAAAGTACAAATTTTACGAATCGTTTAGAAACAAAGAAATTCTTGATGGTAATTGGTCCATTTACAGAAGCGATCGCAATTATCAGTTTACAAATAGTTCACGAGGTGGTGGTGTATTATTTGCCGTAAGTAATAACTTACCTAGTGTACCATTAATCACTAGTACTTTTCAATCATTTCAACACCAATTTATTAAAATTAATTTAGGTACGAATTATTTATACCTAGGTATTGTTTACTTCCCTCCGAACTCTGACAATTCTCTCATATTCTGAATTTTATAGTGTATATCATAATATAATTTCAAATATGCATTAGGATGACTCAATTTTCGTTTTTGTCGATTTCAACCGCCCGGCCCTTTCTTTGGTTGTTGATGATTCTGACGATTTGCTATTACCAATTAAGTTCCAGGGCGAGATTTATTTCGGTCTTATTAGCGAGTTTTATGGTAATGATTTCAAGCAGATTATAAGTTTTCCCAACTGTTGTTATAATAAATAAATGGTTAAAATAAATAAATAGTTGTTAATAATAAATGGTTAGATCTTGAATTTTCAAATGCATATGATATAGTGGTGGTAAAGCTCGCTGATAATGTAAATAATCTTTTTACTAACACTAATTATCATAACGCAATCATCTTTGAGTTTTCAACTATCATCCACGAGTAAGTTCAATAAAAGCTGTTAAAAAAGTATGCATTTTATGATGAAGCAATTTTAAATAAAAACGAAAAACTAGAAAAATTAAATGAGTTCTGAAAAATTTGAATATGATATATTTTCCAAAGATAAGAACCAAGGGGGAATTCAAGTTCAAATTAATAAAAATCGACAGAGTATTGAAATTAATTAATAATCTCTCCAGCTCAAAGGCTGATGGGTCAGATGAGATCTCACAATCAATCATTAAAGAGTGCAAGGAGGAATTGGCTGAAAAGCTGGTTGAACTTATTAAATTATCACTACAGCAAGGGGTAATGCGCCGGATATATTAAAAATAATCCCAATCTTAAAAAGCAAAGAAAACTTAAAAAATGTAAATAACTATAGACCTATTTCTATCAGCACTACTTTTAGCAAAATCATTGAAACGTATGTAAATGAGCTGCTTATGGTATACTTAAGTCGTGATAATTTAACAAGTAGCAAGCAATATGGATATAAAAGAAATGCACAAACAGCAGTATTTGATCTAGTGTCTACTATACAGAAAAATATAGATAAAGGAAAAAGAGTCGCAGTGGTGTTCTTCGATGTTAAAAATGCGTTTGACTCTGTGGACAGGAAAGTGTTGTTAAGAAGTTTGTCTGAATAAATAACTATAGACCTATTTCTATCAGCACTACTTTTAGCAAAATCATTGAAACGTATGTAAATGAGCTGCTTATGGTATACTTAAGTCGTAATAATTTAATAAGTAGCAGGCAATATGGATATAAAAGAAATTCAAATGCACAAACAGCAGTATTTGATATAGTGTCGACTATACAGAAAAATATAGTTAAAGGAAAAAGAGTGGTAGTCGTGTTTTTCGATGTTAAAAATGCGTTTGATTCTGTGGACAGGAAAGTGTTGTTAAGAACTTTGTCTGAATTGGGAGTAAAAGGTATAGAGCATAAGTGGTTTGAAAACTATTTATATAAAAGACAGCAGTATGCTGAATGTGAAGGTTTCAAAAGTGATATTTTGGAAAATAGATTCGGAGTTATACAGGGAAGCTCACTGGGTCCGACATTATTCTCTTGCTACATAAATAGCTTACCTGATATTAAAACATTTGGAACGCCCTTTTGTTTGCAGATGATCTGGCAATAGTGTATGCGAAGAAAGCGTGCAGTAATCAAGAAGATAACATCGGTCTGGATCTAAGTAAAATAAATGTATTGATGGAGAGACATAGGTTACTATTAAATACTGACAAAACAAGGTATATGATATTTAAAAGAAAGGAAATATAGTTTTATAACGAATTTTGGTTAAGTTATCATAGCAAATAGAAACATTTAGCATAACTTATTAACACAATAAAATCTAAAAATTTTAAAAAATAATAATTACTTTAAGAAAATATAAATGAAAATTTAAGATTTTTAATTCTCTTGCATAAACGAATTTAAAACTTAAAAATGAAAACAAAATATTAGTTAAATTAAAATTAAGTATTTAATAGAATATTATTTATGTGCATTAAAATAATTACTCTGTGCATTAAATGAAATAATTTTTTGAATTAAAATAATATCTGAGTATTAAAAGAGATACATGTGCATTATAATAAACATAAAACAAAATAATACTAATAATAAATTAAATTAATGTTCATTAAAATTATTAATACGTGTATTCAAAATTAGTTTGAGCAAATAATTACAAATTTGTTGAAATATGTATGCAAAAATAATTTAAGATGCTCAAATATTTATTTAAATAATAAAAATTATTTATTGTAATGCACATTATTGTTCGTTCTAGTGCCCAAATTAATTTTTGTAATACACAAAAATTAAGTCTAAGGTACATGTTAAATTTAACAGTCATCAATATTAAATTGATTTATTTAATGCAAAGTATTTATTATTGTAATGCAAAAATGATGTGACCTAATGCACTAATGCACATTTTTTAAAAATAATAATCGTAAATTGTTTAAATAAATCGTATCCAATTTAAATTATATTTCATTCAATTGTAAGCAAACATATTCATCATATAAAGTACAAATTTTACGAATCGTTTAGAAACGAAAAAATTCTTGATGGTAATTGGTCCATTTGCAGAAGTGATCGTAATTATCAGTTTACAAATAGTTCGCTAGGTGGTGGTGTATTATTTGCCGTAAGTAATAACTTATATAGTGTACCATTAATCACTAGTACTTTTCAATCATTTCAACACCAATTTATTATACCCTACACCTAAAGTATAGGGTATATTAACTTTAGTATGGTGTTTGTAACCACCAAAAGGAAGCGAGTTAGATGTGGACATATTTATTCTGAATGTGGTATATATAATTCTGAATCAGAATCACCTACTGAGTCGATTTAACGATGTCCGTCCGTCCGTCCGTCCGTTCGCACGATAACTCAAAAATTAATAAAGCTATCTTGATGAAATTTATATAGTAGGTTACTAATTACGAAAGGAAGGCTACGTTCGAATCTGGACAAAATCGGTTCATGGGTTCGGATACTGGAAGCTTCCGAATGATTCCGGAGCAAACGAGATTATCTCCAAAACTAACAAAGATAGAACCTCTAAATTTTGTACAATGATGTTCCTTCCCCTTCGATTTATGTCTCTGAAATTTAAGAGGATTTGGTCTATGGGTTTCGATTTTGGAAGCTTCCGAAAGAGCACCAGAGCAAATGAGATTATCTCAAAAACCAATAAAGATATAATCTTCAAATTAGGCAGAGCGGTGTTCTTTCATGTTTTATTTAAGTCTCTGAAATTTGAGAGGATTTGGGTCATGGGTTCGAATCTTGGAAGCTTCCGAACGAACCCCAAAGCAAACGAGTATATCTCTACAACCAACAAAGATAGAACCTTAATTTTTAGTACAAGAGTGTGCTGTTATGTTTCCTTTTCTATAAAATTGGAAACTGACATTAGAAAGAATTTGAACCATGTGTACGTATTTGGGAAGCTTCCGAACGAGCCCCAGAGCAAACGAGATTATTTCCAAAACCAACAAAGATAGAACCTTTAAATTTTTTACAATGATGTTCCTTCCCGTTTGATTTATGTCTCTGAAATTTAAGAGAATATGGTCCATGGGTTTGGATTTTGGAAGCTTCCGAACGAGCTCCAGAGCAAATGAGATTATCTCCAAAAACAGCAAAGATAGAACTTTTCTTTTTAGTGCAAGAGTGTTCTGTTATGTTTCCTTTTCTGTAAAATTGTAAACTGACATTTGAAAGAATTTGAACCATGGTTTCGTATTTTGGAAACTTCCGGACGAGCACAAGAGCAAACGAGCATATCTCCAAAACCAACAAAAGTAAAATCTTTAAATTTAGTACAATGGTGTTCTAGCATGTTTTCTTTATGTTCCCGAGATGGATTCGATGAATTGGAGTGGCAATTCGGGTACCTGACACACGCCTCCCAAGGACGAACAATCTTCGAAATTAATAAAGATAGAAACTGGAAATTTTTTACAAGGGTGTCAAGCATACCCCAAGAGGATGCCTCTTTTACGTTCCTGAAATTCGAGTTGAATAAGACAGAAAAGGGAAGAAGTTCAAGCAGTTGCCAAAACGAATTAGGTACGAATTATTTATACCTAGGTATTGTTTATTTCCCTCCGAACTCTGACAATTCTCTCATATTCAGAATTTTATAGTGTATATCATAATATAATTTTAAATATGCATTAGGATAACTCAATTTTCGTTTATGCCGATTTCAACCACCCGGTTCTTTCTTTTGTTTGCTGATGATTCTGACGATTTGCTATTACCAATTAAGTTCCAGGACGAGATTGATTTCGGTCTTATTAGTGAGTTTTATGGTAATGATTTCCAGCAGATTATTAGTTTTCCCAACAACAATAATAAATGGTTAGATCTTGCATTTTCAAATGCATATGATAGGGTGGTGATAAAGCTCGCTGATGATGTAGATAATCTTTTTACTAACACTAATTATCATAACGCAATCATCTTTGAGTTTTCAACTATCATCCCACTCTCGTGTAAAACTTACAATAACAGAATTGTATATGATTTCCGTAATGAACTTCAAAATGTCAAAAAATAATAACAACACAAATTGTAATCAGTGTAAATTAAAATTTAATTTAAAAAAATTTGTTGGACTCGTTTGTGGTGGAATATACAAAGAATGGTACTGTGCGGGATGTACTCACATGTAAAGTGTTAACATTCAGGAGATATTGTCGGATGTTGATCAAACTTGGTTCTGCACGCAATGCAAAATAAGCCGTAAAAAAGAAAATCAACAAACATTTCACTTATTAATTCAACGATTAATCAAAGAAGATGTTCAATGGCCTCAACATCAAAAGGCGAGTCCGTGAATAAACAGCTTGATATGATCTTAGCAAATCAGGAAACTAAACATAAAAATTTCATAAATTTACAAACGGAATTTATGGATGCAACAAAAAAAAATCAATTTCTAATATTAGGAAAGGTGTTGGAACTGTAAGTGAAAATCCTTCTTCTATTGATGCGGAAAAAGAAAAAAATCATGATGGAATAATAAATATTAATACCATCTTTATTAACCACAAGTTAACATCATATTTCAGCTTATTATTTAAGAAAGCCAGGGAGTTAAAAAAAAGAAGAAAATCGAATTTGTTTGGGTAAAAAATGGCAATATTTTAATAAAAAAATCAGCAAACAGCAAGACAATTCAAGTACTACAAGAAGAAAATCTGCATATCTAGTAGTAATTGTTATGAATTGCCATTTAGTACCCAACTAAAAAATAATTTAGAAGATAGTAACGAAATAATATTTAATGATCATAGTTTACAGTTCAAAATACTATACCTGAATGCTAGAATAATGAAAAATAAAATTGACAACATAACCTATCTCTTACAAAAATTTAAATACACTATCCATATTATATTGGTCAGGGAAACATGGATTTTGGACAAGGAATGTGAATTCTTCAATATTAAGCATTTTACGAAGGTGTTAACGTGTAGAACAATAAGGACTGGAGGTGGAGCTGGAGTATTTCTACATGAAAGTTTAAAGTACGAAACGCAAGAAGTATACTGTGATGATACAACAGTTTGATTAGCTTGAATTTGTTTTTTAATAATTTACAACATAACATTACCACAATATATAGGCCACCTGAAAAAGCACTAGCAATGGTTAACGCTTTTCTTGAGAAATTTGAATAACATCTAGAAAAACAATGGAAATTTCTTTAAAAAAAATTATCTCAATATAGAAATTATATATGTGCCATAAAGTCTGTGAAATTAAAATAAAAGCTGGATGCATTAAAAGCATAACTATAAACTTAAATTTTGAAAATATTGCCTCCAGCTTTTATTTTAATTTCACGGGCTTTATGACACATATATTTGCTATATTGAGATCAATTTTTTTAAAGGAACATCCATCGTTACAATATAATTTAGAAAATTAGAGAAAAATTCGCAATTAAAAATTTATTTTCTACCTTTTAGTTCACAAAAAGCTGTTTTTAAAATTTTTTTTTATTATTTTTAATTTTATCCTTTTTAGTCACAAAGAATAAGTACCTATTAAATTGGATTTTTTTTAACTTGTAATAGTTGCTAAATTAAGAAAAATCAATAAAAACAAAAACTTTTAATTTATATATCATAATAAGGTATGTATTATTGGTAACTAATTTTAAAGTTAACTACAATTCATAACTAATCTGCTACTAAATTAAAATTTGAATTAAGAAACTGTGATTGTAATTTTTTATATGAACATAATTTTTACATTGAATGTTCTGAAGAAAAAAGAAAAGGAAAATATAGGAACAAAATCAATTTTGGTTATATAAAAACCGAAGCAAGAAAAAGAGTAGAAATTCCAAAGAATTGAATAATGAATATGTATACATGCAGGATTCTAAATACTATTGCATTTATTTAATAAAAGTTTGTTAATGTTTTTAATTTGTTTAATAAAATCTACAATTTAATAGTTTATTTTATAACATAATTCAATATCTAATATTTCAATTCAATATTTAATAATTTAGTTTATACCACAATTCAATATCTAATATTTAAATTCAATATTTAATAAATTAGTTTATCTTTATGACACAATTCTATATGAAATATTTAAATTCAATATTTAATAATCTAATTTATATACAATTCAATATCTAGTATTTAAATTCAATATTTAATAATTTAGTTTATACACAATTCAATATCTAATATTTAAATTCAATATTTAATAATTTAGTTTATACACAATTCAATATCTAATATTTAAATTCAATATTTAATAATTTAGTTTATACACAATTCAATATCTAATATTTAAATTCAATATTTAATAATTTAATTTATACACAATTCTATATGTAATATTTAAATTCAATATTTAATCAGAAGGAAACCATGTCCGTTCTTGTTGATGGTGATTTGAGAAGAGCCTTCATTTGCCTTTTGCTTTCAAAATGTTTGTAGAGTATTTGTGTCAAATGCTTTGTAGAGTTTTACTACGGAGAGTATTGCTTTGTAGAGTATTAGAGTCCTACACGCGGCCGTCCTAAAAAAAGTTTTCGACCCGAAAACGTTTGGTCGTTGTTGACTTGATTATTTGTTATTCGCACTAATATCATCGTCTTCGCCGGAGCTTGAGTCTTCGGTGTCGCCTTGTTTGTTTCGCCATGGTTTCATGTAATCTACAGCGGTTGTAGTTTTTCTTGGTCCTTCTTGAGTGCCAACTTTTTCAACTTCATATCTGTCGCTTGTGTTTTGTTTGGTTATCCGATATGGGCCTAAAGATTTTGAACAAAGTTTAGTGTTATTAATGAATTGGGTCCGTTTGACCGCAACCAGCTCGCCAATTTTGTAATGTGTGCTTCTTTTCGTTTTTTGTTGTATGTATGGCGATGTTCTTCTTGAATTTTTGTTATATTTTGTTTTGCTTCTTGTTTTAGTTTGTCACGATCTGCTTCGAATAGTGTTTGTATTTCTTCGTTTACTGCTCCGGCTAATTTTATTTCGTTCATATTTTTCATTTTTATCCCTGTTAGCAATTCGAATGGTGACTTTCCGATCGCTCTTTGGAATGTTCCGTTGACACATCTTTGTAATTGGCCTATGTATGTATACCACTTGCTCGAATTGTTTATTGTGAGTTTGTTTAGTACTGACCTGATATTATAACCTTGGGATTTCCAAAAACATTTCGCTGTATTTCTAATTTATTTATGACCTCGTTTGCGTTTGTTGTTTTCACTGGGTATATCCAGTAAAATTTTGTGAAGCTGTCTATAACGCATAGGATGTATTTACAATTTTTGGTAGTTGCTATCATAGGGCTTAAATGGTCGACATGGTAGGTATCGAGTGGGTATTCGTTTTTTGGGATTGGATGCAAGAATCCTTCCTGTTTCCCTATTTTTCTGTCTGCCAGTATACATGTGATACAGTTTTTCCTACAGTTTTCGATTTTTTGTTTTATTTTGTCTACATAATATTCTCTACTAATCAGTTCTTCCATTTTCTTCGTTCCAAAATGACCTTCTTCATGATACGTTTTAATTAATTCTTCTGCCGTTTTGTGGGGGACGCACAATAATTTCCTTCCATCATTTGAGTGCTTAAAGAGGATGTCATGCTCCAGCATATAATCTTTGTAACTATCTTTCTCTAAAATTAGTTTTATTCGCTTCAGCTCACTATCTTTGTTTTAGTTTATTTTTATTCGTTCGAGGAATTCGCTTTTGACGACCATTACTACTGGGTTTCTGCTCAGAGCATCAGCATGTTGCATTCTAGCGTTGTTTCTGTACTCCACTTTGAAATCAAATTCCTGAATTACCGCTGCCCAACCTGCAATTCTTGGTAATATTGGTTTTTTCTGCATTGTCTGTTTAAATGCTGCGCAATCGGTCACAATTTTGAAGTGTATTCCAAGCAAATAAACTCTTAACTTTTTTAGCGAGTAGACTACCGCTAATGCTTCTAGTTCGAAACTGCAGTATAACTCTCGGCCTCTGAACTTTTCTTTAAATAGTAATATACTGGTTGGAATTGGTTGAGGTCGTTTTTTTTGTAGGAGAACGGCTGCAAAACAGTGTTTGGATGCATCTGTGTACAGCTCTGTTTCTGCATTTTCTCTGTAGAGTGCTAATACTGGCTCATTTACTAAACATTTCTTTAATTGTTCGAATGCCTCGGTTTCTTTTGCTTCAAATTTAAATTTTACACATTTTTTTAGCAAGTCTGTTAGTGATTTTGCTTTTAACGAATAATTCTTTATGAACTTTCGGAAGTAATCTGTTAGGCCCAGGAAACTTTGTACCTTCTTGAATGTTCTTGGAAGTGGAAATTTTGATACTGCTGTAATTTTTTGCTCTGATAGTTTTATTTTCCCTTTCTCTATTACATATCCCAGGTATTCGATTTTCTGCTTCATGAATTGGCATTTCTTCCATTTTATATTTAGGCCGTTTCTTTCACATAGTTTGAGTACTTCTTGTAGACGGAAGAAGGCTTGTTCATAGCTGACGGCTAAAATGATAATATCATCTAAGTATAAAAGTACATACCCCTTTTGATTTCAAGCTTTGAAAATGTTATTGATGAATCGCTGGAACACCAGTGGCGATGAGTTCAGTCCAAAAGGAACTTTATTGAACTCAAATTGTCCACTTGACGTCACGAACGAAGTGTACTTTTTGCTGCTTTCTTCTATGGGCACATGAAAAAATCCGTTTTCGAGATCAAGAGTTGAGAAAATTTTTGCTGAGCTTAGGGCGTTTGTTTGATCCTCGATCAGTGGCAGAGGGTATCTGTCTCGTTTTTGTTCAGTTCTCTGTAATCTATACATAATCTTTTCGTTCCGTCTTTCTTGTTCGCTAAGACTACCGGACTTGAAAAATTTTATGTGCTCGCTTTTATTATTCCATTTTTCAACCACTCGTTAACTTGTCTCTCTATTATCACTTTTTTTGCTGGTGCAGCTCTCCTAGGGCCTTGATGGGTAGGCTGCTCGTTTAACAAAATTATTTTCATTTGCACTGGTGACTCTATACTTTGTTTTGGGTTATATTCTCTGGTCAAATCTCTTATTTTTTCCTCATACTCTTTGTTCTCAATGTCTATCTCTATTTCCTCGTTGACTATGTTGTAACATTTTAAAAATTCCTCTTCTTTTTTCCTGCCTACTTTTTCTACTCTAATACCTTCTTCCGATAAGATAATAATCGTGCCTTGCAAGATATCTTTGCCGATTATCATGGATGTTCGTAGTACTGTATCCGATACTACGTGTACTCTTGTTGAAAATGATGCCTCATCAATTTGTAGTTCCGCAAAAAAACTGCCCTCAGTGTATTCTGCTGAACTGGACAATCCTTGAAGTTTGATAGAGTTACCTGATATAACAGGTGACCCGATTTTCGTATACTCTTTGTGGACAATTAAAGTTACATCACTCCCTGTATCTATTATTGCCGTGACTGGATATCCGTTTACATTTACTGTTTTGTATTGCTGATCCTCGTTTTTAATTAATTTGCATTCTTTCTTTTTTTTCCCTAAGGAGGTGGGAATCTTCCAAAGACACCAAGAATTTCCCCTTGGTAGTGTCAGGTTCTTACTGACTAAACCCACCTTCCTCTTTAGCCAATATAGTGGGACGGAACCCTTACCTGCGAACGCAGTATATTGGCTAGGGAGTAGTGATAGGAAAGGATAGGAAAATGGATACGGAAACATTGAATTGGGAGTGGGACTGTAAGGAAACAATGAATCCGCCTATTATTATTATTTTGCTGTCACAACAGTTACAACATGTAGTAGTAGTATATATATTACTACATGAGGTAACTATTGAAGGCAACCCCCACGGCTGGGCGGCTGTTATTATTGGTATTAATATTCTTATTAATATTATTATTATTTTTACTACAGAGTCAGCGCTATCAGTTGGATTACAACGTGCAGCAATATATAACACCTTACTTGCAAGTTACGTATTTGTCTGATAATCCACCTATTGAAAATACAACAACGTCAGCAATACCTGCTATTATCCAAATAAATTCCATTCCCACAAAAATAACAGACGCTAAATTTGCATTTCCTGTTATTGCCAAATAATAGAATTTATCATTTGCAATAACTTAAAATACATATATCAGATTTCAATCTAATTACATTTAAATTATTAACCAATAATTTAAATATAAAGTTAATATCATATATTGTCTGGAATAATAAAATTACTTCTTATTAAATTGATGATGAAATAATTAAAATACAGTTTCTCACAATAAATATTATTGCTCGAATTACACCAAAAAGTTAAATTTGTTTTTGTAATTAAATTATTATAAAATTATTAAATGATCATATTACAAAAGTAATATTCAAAATAAGTTGTATAATCAAAATAATGCGTTTGTATAATAATTTTAATAATAAGTTTCTCACGTCCAAAATAGCTGAACTAACATAATTTATAATATAAATAGGACGATAATTAGAATAAGAGTAGAGTTGTAAAATTGTAATTTGTTAATCAAGACCAAAATTGTTTGTGTTAATAAAATATTGTATTTGTCTCGTAAATTTCAATATAAAAATAAAGTTCGTAAGAAATAATAAATAAAGTTAAAAAACGGTAGTTTTATTTTTTTAAGAATATCGTAGTTGAACTATAAAACTGGCGCAGTCGGTAGGATAACTCAAATTAAGAACTTTCTAAATATTTTTCGTGAAACAAGACTTTCTCTTCGCATTCCTTAAGTGAGTCTGCTTAAGGCACGAAAAATATACAAAGAGTTATCTAGTGATACGAATCGCATAATAAAATCGGTCAATAACAAAATAAAATTATAAAAATTTTTGTTAACTCCGGTAATAAACAAAATAAACAAAAATAAATTCAATAACTATAAACATTAACTACAAGTGGAAACATAGAGAAAAATTAACTCGCAGACACAAGCTTTAGTCAAAATAAAATAATAAAAGTGTTTTTCATAAACGGCAACATAGAATTTTACAAATTAATTCGTAGAAACAAGTTAAGAAAAACCACAAAAACTCAAAGGATCCAGCCTTATGAACAAATTCGACAAAAATAGAGATTTACAAGAACAAGACAATATGGAACAACAATATCAAGACCAACTAGTAACACAACAACGTCAACTAGAACAACAACAACAACAAATACAACAGCTCTTGGAGACAATTAGAAATCTTCAGGCAGCACAAAACAGAATTCCAGTCGCAGTCCCAGCCCCAGTACAAATAAATCAAACTTCAATGGAGGCAATACACCGTAACATAAAATTCATGTCTACATTCACCGGTAAAGGAGATGTCAGCATTAACTCTTTCATCAGCAGTGTAGAGTATCAACTATCAACAGTAAACAGCATCGAACATAGACAGGCCATAACTAGGGCAATATTTTTCGAAAAAATCCAAGGCGAAGCTAAAAATTGCATAATAAACCTTCCGGATCCATCAAATTGGGAAGAAATCAAGACAATCCTGAAACTAAGATACAAACCAGAAGTGGAACCCTGTGAAATCTACAAAATGATATCAAACTTAAAAGCAAATTCGGTAAGTGAATTATCTATTATTGTACAAAACATTAAATATAAGTCTGACGAAATACAAGTGTATTACAAAGATCAAGATTATATAGATTTAAGTAACGTTGATAGTTTAATAAATACTATAAAAGAAATGACACAGGGAATTTTGTTAGAAAAAATTTATAATGAAAAAGAGTTAGGAACTATTATTGCTATAATGAGGCATCGTAGGTACGAAGACTCATGTATTAGAAAAGAATACAATAAAATGAGTCATAACCAAAAAGGTTTTAATCAAAGTAAAAATTTTCGATACAACTCTACGGCCTATAATAATGAACTTTCTAAGAAGTTTTCAAATAATAATAACAAGGCAAGTAGTTATTTAGTTAATAACAGAATAGGGCAAAATAGATATTCAAGTAATAATAATAACAATAACTATGGGCAATTCCGCCGTGATCACCAATGGTCAGGAAACTTTAGGAACAATCCGGGCAAAAATCACCAACAACAGGATTACCCTAGACAAGGATCGTGTGAGCCGATGGAAATCGAGAACATCCAACGAAGATCGGGCAATCGTAGGAAAAATCCGGGCCAAGATCGCCAGCAACAGGATTATCCTGAAGAAGAACCGACTAATGCCGAAGAGGACCAAAATATGCAAGTTAGGAAAAATAATTTAAATATAAATAAAACTAATGACCATAAAACTTCCGATAGCCATCTAGATTTTTTTACAAACTAGCCTCGGAGTTACCCATTATTAAAATCACAATTGAAAATAGGAAATTTTTAGCCTTAATTGATTCAGGATCAAGCTTTAGTATAATCGATGATAGAATAAAAGGATTTAAAAAAGTTAAAATCGAACCCGTATATTATTCAACTATCAATAAAAAGGATAGTATTAATTTCGAAGTTCATACAAGAACGCCAATAGAATTTAAAATGCCACCAAATGCATTAACTAGGTGGAAAGTAAAAAATTTACCGAACAGAAAATATCACATGATAATAGGTTCTGATTTATTAAATAATTTAGGAGGAATAATAGATTTTGAAAAACAAATTATAAACATTAACGAACAAGAGATAAAATTTGAAAACTCTCCATATAATTTTAAAGAAATTTGTACGTTAGAAGCAATAGATCCAAGAATGAAATTATTACAAATGGATCATTTCAATTTGAACGAACGATCAGAAATAGAAAAATTAGTTAAAAGGTTTGCCAAATTATTTTTTAAAGAGGGGGATATACTGACACATACGACAGAAGTAAAACATGAAATAGTGACAACAACTGATCAAGCTATTAACTCGAAATTATATAGGTATCCACCAAAACATGAAGAAGAGGTAAGAAGACAAATAGCAGAAATGGAAACACAAAGAATAATTAGAAAAAGTAACTCTCGATATTCTAGTCCCTTAATAGTAGTACCGAAAAAAAACAGACAACTCAGGACAGAAAAAATTTAGGATTGTAATAGATTATAGAAGATTAAACGAAGTGACGGTAGACGATAAATTCCCTCTACCAAATATTGACTCAATACTGGATAAATTAGGTAAGGCTCAGTATTTCACAACATTAGATCTGGCAAAGGGTTATCATCAAATATCTATAAAAGAAGAAGACAAAGAAAAGACAGCATTTGTGACGCCACATGGCTTGTATGAATTCAATAGGATGCCGTTTGGGCTTAAGAACGCCCCAGCGACGTTTCAGCGCCTAATGAATAATATCCTAAGGGATTATATTAACAGGGTATGTGTACTGTATCTGGACGATATACTTATATTCAGTACCTCACTCGAAGAGCATATTAGGGCAATACAAAATATTTTTAAAATTTTGGAAGACAAAAATCTAAAAATTCAAATAGACAAATGTAACTTTATGAGAAGAGAAACGGAATTTTTAGGACATATACTAACAAGGGATGGACTAAAACCTAACCCAAATAAAATTAAAATTATTCAAGACTTACCACTACCTAAAACTGAAAGACAAATTAAAAGTTTCCTAGGATTAACTGGCTATTATCGTAAATTTGTGAAAGATTACGCGAAAATCGCACAACCTATAACAAAATATTTAAGAAAAAACAGTAAAATTAACATAAACGATCCTAACTATATTACAGCATTCGAGAAGTTAAAATCAGTAATAATAAGCCATCCGGTAATAAAATACCCAAACTTTGATAGACCGTTTACCCTAACAACTGATGCATCAAACTATGCTATCGGTGCAGTCCTGTCACAAGAGGGACACCCAGTTTGTTTCGCGTCGCGAACTCTAAATAATCACGAACGAAATTACTCAGTAACAGATAAAGAGTTTCTCGCAATTATGTGGTCGGTGAACTACTTTCTACCATACCTTTACGGTAACAAATTTAAAATATTAACGGACCATCAGCCTATTAAATATTTACATGCAAAATACAAAGGAAAAGATCTATCACCTAGACACCAAAGGTGGTTGCTAAAATTAGGTGAATACCAATTCGAAATAGAATATCTAAAAGGAAAAGAAAACCGCGTAGCTGACTTTTTAAGCAGAATTGAAAATAGAAACGAAAAAATTAACGAAGAAAATGAGAAAGAATCGATAGAATCGATAAATATACTAAATATCGAGGATGATGTTACGATGGCAACAGTACACTCCGCGGAAGAGGAACTGCTAGACCATATCAATATTAAAGAAGGAATAGTCAACATATATAAAACACAAATCATTCTTACAAATAATAAAATTTTAGAAATAGAAAATATCTTAGGTAGAAGAATAATTTACATAGCAGAATATGACTTTGATAATTTAAATGATATTTTAAGAAGATACATTAAAAAGGGCATAACCGGTATATACTTAGAGTTATCAGATCATAAATATAATATTGTACAAAATAAAATTATTGAGCTATTTTCAAACGAAAAAAGTATTAAATTTATTAAATGTTCCTATAGAGCACAGGAAATAGGAACTGAAGTAGAAATAGTTAAGCAAATTTCATTATACCATGTTAAAGAAAGTTACCACTCGGGTATCCAAGAAACGTATAATCAATTGAAATATAAAATATATTATCCCAAACTATTGGAGATAATTCAAATTGTCATAAATCAATGTGAAATCTGCCAACAGGTCAAATATGATAGAAGACCTATTAGACCTCAATATAGTATAACTGAAACACCTAGTGATATAAATCAAATTATTCACGTTGATACTTATGTGATAATGAAATGCTCATATTTAACAATAATCGACAAGTTCTCTAAATTTGGATCTGCATATTATTTATCGGATAGGAATCAATTAACTATAGTAGAAACGTTAGAAGAACATTTTGCAAGGATGGGTAAACCTAATAAAATTATAGCGGATAACGAATTTAATGCACTGCAAATAAAGAACTACTTACAGGAAGAAAATATAGCATTACACTTGACTAAACCAAATAGTCATACTGGAAACGGAGATGTTGAACGTTTTCATAATTCTCTAGCTGAGAAATTTAGAACTTTAAAACAGACTGAAAAGGGTTTATCATGTAGGCAAATAATTCAAAGAGCTGTTAGGAATTATAATGAAAGGTTCCATTCAAGCATAAAAGATGTACCAACAAATGTACAGAATAGGATTTCAAATTACAAAAAAATTAAGGAAACAATTATGAAAAATAAGTTAAGTAAAATAGAAAAACTGAATAAAAAACGTGAAGATTATACCGAAAGTAGGTCGACAGGTTTTGTTAAAAACTATAAAGCAATCAGGCACTAAGAGCAACCTAAATATAAAAAATTAAATTTGGATAGAGTACATGTGACGAATATTAAAAGACCATTAAAATTTTCAGATATTGATCATACTGATGATACTGACATTAACAGTCCAAAAAGTAACCGCTAACTTATTAGAAATAAACAACATAAATTCAGATACAGGGTTTGCAAAAATCCACCTAAATAAAGAAGAATTAGTTACGCAAACAGATACTATAATACATATTATTCATCCAAACGAAATCTTGGAATTATTACAAAACATTTCAAATAAAACAGACTTAATACAACCAGAACAGAAGGAGGTATTACAAACAGAAATATCAGAAATTATGAGTAAATTAAAAACAATTATACCTATGAGGAGATTAAAACGCGGATTAGTAAATGCTGTCGGATATATGTCTAATTGGTTATTTGGGACAATGGACGAACAAGACCGACAAGACATAGTAAAACATTTGCAATTAATAGAAGAAAACAATCATTTATTAATAGAAAATCATAATAGTCAAATTAAAGTTAATGATCAATTTAGTAGAACCATAAATCAAATAAAAACAATTATAGAAAATGATAGGAAAATAATTACAAATCGTATTAACATATTAGAAGACTCTCTTAGCCAACAAAATTTATATCTAGATTTACTTTTAAAACTTCAATATATAAAAGAAAAAATCAATACAATACAAGACAATTTAACTTCTATTAGACATGGTATTATACATCCAAATATATTAACAGAAGAAGAAATAGAAGAGTATCAGATAGATTTTTACAAATTACAGAATCTTAAATTAGGCTTAGCGCAATTCAAAGAAAGCTCATTATTAATGGCAATTAAAATACCAAGAAAAATTAAATCAATACAATTAGAAATAATAGTTCCTATCCCAAATAAAGAAAATAAAGAAATAGACTTTATAAATGAAATCATATTTACATTTAATAATAAAACTTATAAATATGAAAAACTAAAAACTTTAAATGAATTAAATTTAAGTAAGCATTGTATATTTAAAAACAACTGTCAATTATTAAAAAATACATTAACAGAAATTGTAAATATAGACAAAGAAACAATTTTAATTAAAAACGCTAATAAATTAAAGATAAATCCAACATGTGACAATAGAAATATAGTTATATCAGACAATGTGCTGATTCACTTTAACAATTGTACACTTAGGATAATGGATCATTATTTTTCAAATGTAAAACAAGTATTTCAAGAAAGTTTCTATTACCCATTAAACCAAACATATAATTTTAAAAATAAGATAACATTTGATGAAATTGCATTAGAAAATGAAAAAAATATGAACATTGTACACAAGTTAAAAGTTCATAAACATATATCTTATATACTTGATATAATAATTTTTGTAATTGGAATAATTGGAGCAATTATATTATTGAAAAAATATGGTTACTTTAAAATTAATAATAGAATTCAGGAGAATTCTAATCTAAAGGAGGGAGAAGTTACGTATTTGTCTGATAATCCACCTGTTGAAAATACAACAACGTCAGCAATACCTGCTATTATCCAAATAAATTCCATTCCCACAAAAATAACAGACGCTAAATTTGCATTTCCTGTTATTGCCAAATAATAGAATAATAGAATTTAATAGAATTTAAATTATTAACCAATAATTTAAATATAAAGTTAATATCATATATTGTCTGGAATAATAAAATTACTTCTTATTAAATTGATGATGAAATAATTAAAATACAGTTTCCCACAATAAATATTATTGCTCGAATTACACCAAAAAGTTAAATTTGTTTTTGTAATTAAATTATTATAAAATTATTAAATGATCATATTACAAAAGTGATATTCAAAATAAGTTGTATAATCAAAATAATGCGTTTGTATAATAATTTTAATAATAAGTTTCTCACGTCCAAAATAGCTGAACTAACATAATTTATAATATAAATAGGACGATAATTAGAATAAGAGTAGAGTTGTAAAATTGTAATTTGTTAATCAAGACCTAAATTGTTTGTGTTAATAAAATATTGTATTTGTCTCGTAAATTTCAATATAAAAATAAAGTTCGTAAGAAATAATAAATAAAGTTAAAAAACGGTAGTTTTATTTTTTTAAGAATATCGTAGTTGAACTATAAAACTTGCATGATATAACCAAAGATAGCCCCACTGTAGTAGCTATTATTATTATTATTATTATAATTATTGTTATATTATTATTGTACTATTTATTATACTATTTAATTGTACTATTATTATTATTACTGTTATTATACTAATATTATTATTGTTATTATTTTACTACAGAGTCAGCGCCATCCGTGAATTACAACATGCAGCAGTATATAACACCTTACTTGCATGATATAACCAAAGATGGCTCCACTGTAGCAGCTATTATTATTATTATTATTATTATAATTATTGTTATTATTATTACTATTATTATTATTAATAATATTATTATTGTTATTATTATTAATATTAATTATGCGATATACATTATTACGATATAAAAGTACTACATATTTTTTATTTATGACCTGGCCGGGGTTTGAACCCAAGACCCTTCGATTGAAAGGTTGGCGACTTAACCACTGCGCCATGAGTCAGATAATTTCCTTTTATTTCCTTTGTTCCTGGTTTGTTGCACTGGTTTGCAAAATGACCTGGCTCTTTACATTTGAAGCATTTGCTACAGGTTTCCTTACACACATTGCTCTTAAGTCCAAGTCCACCGCACTTGTAGCATTTGATTTCTCCCTGAACTTGATCTCTCGTTGTATTTTTCTCATATATATTTTCTCTTTTGGGTAAAATTTCTATTCGGTTTATATTCTAATCTCTGTTTGACTCTTGTGTATATCTGGAGTTTTTCTCTAAACTCACTGTAGTTTTTTGCTCCATATAGGAATGTTTTGTCTCTTTCCTCATCCCAAATTCCGTCAATGGCGTATTGAATAATTGTTGTTTGATCTGTAATTCCTTTTGACGCGATTTCCCTCATTTTTAGAAAATATTCTGTTGTCGTCTCATCTCTTCTTTGCCTTCTTTTTACTAGGGCTTGGTGTACATCCGCTAAGTTTGGTTGTTGTGAAAATTCCTCTATTAAAAATTGTTTCAGTTTACTCCAGTCTTTTATGTTGGGGTTTGACCTCAGCGCTAGTTTGGCTGTTCCTTTTAGGAGTCGCCTGAGGAAAGTGATTTTCTGAGCTTGGCTACATCCCGTATCCACTGCTGTTCTTTCGACTTCAGTGATCCACAATTGGACGCTGTATTCATCTGTCCCATTGAATTAAGGTAAGATATTTAAAATGTCTTCATATGAAATATCTCCTCTAGTTCCCGACGATTCGTTCGGCCTGATATCGGATATTATTGATCTGTTTTCCAGTTGTTGTCTTTGTTGGTTCAACACTATTTCTCTTACTTCTAAATCTCTTAATCTGTGTTCTAGCTCCATTTCTGCAACTCTTTGTTCTTTCAGTTGTAATTGACGCTGTCTTACTCTTAAGTTTTCAGTGAATTATAACTGCTTGAAACTCTCTTCATTGAATACTGTAGCTGCTTTTTCTTGTTTTTCTGCCGCCCATATTGAATTATGATAATTGTTTATACCTATATGCCCTTGATTTATTTTTATTAATTTTTATTTCAATTTATTTTACAATTTCAAAATTTATTTTAATTTTCTTTATTTGTTCTTATTAATTTTTATTCCAATTTATTTTACAATTTCAAAATTTATTTTAATTTTCTTTATTTATTCTTATTAATTTTTTATTCAAATTTATTTTACAATTTCAAAATTTATTTTAATTTTCTTTATTTATTCTTATTAATTTTTTATTCCAATTTATTTTACAATTTCAAAATTTATTTTAATTTTCTTTATTTAGTGTTCCAATTTATATTATAATTCAAAATTTATTTTAGTTTTCTTTAATTATTATTATTAAGTCAAAGTTCAGTTCAATTTCTTTATTTATTAGCATGTCAAAGTTAGGTTCAACTATTTTATTTTTTAAGAACCACTACTACTATGATTATAATAATATGTTCCAATGCACTTTTTATTTAAACTACATATATTTTTTGTGTCTTTGAATTTGCAATTTAAATTGTAGCTTTTTAATTTATTATTTATGTATCTGTGTATTTTATTAAATAGAAATTTTATAGGTCGACAACTGTTTTTTTTTTTTTTTTACAGATATCTCGGAATAATTTACAAAAACTACCTACGTGTGAATATGATAATATTATAGAATTTCTTGACTTTACACAGGTTGGAATTTTCTTGACGGTGCTGATTTATTTTCTTGAACATAAATTCTTCGTTTTATTCTTTTGATTTTCTTTTTTCGTTTCAGTTCTTCGACTCTCTTGCCTATTTTGTTGGTTGAGGGTTGAATCCCGCATGATTTGTAGGATTTCTACTAGTGCATTTATTTAATAAAAGTTTGTTTAATGTTTTTAATTCGTTTAATAAAATCTACAATTTAATAGTTTATTTTATAACATAATTCAATATCTAATATTTCAATTCAATATTTAATAATTTAGTTTATACCACAATTCAATATCTAATATTTAAATTCAATATTTAATAAATTAGTTTATCTTTATGACACAATTCTATATGTAATATTTAAATTCAATATTTAACAATCTAGTTTATACAAAATTCAATATCTAGTATTTAAATTCAATATTTAATAATTTAGTTTATACACAATTCAATATCTAATATTGAAATTCAATATTTAATAATTTAGTTTATACACAATTCAATATCTAATATTTAAATTCAATATTTAATAATTTAGATTATACACAATTCTATATGTAATATTTAAATTCAATATTTAATCAGAAGGAAACCACGTCCGCTCTTGTTGATGGTGATTTGAGAAGACCTTCATTTGCTTTTGCTTTCAAAATGTTTGTAAAGTATTTGTGTCAAATGCTTTATAGAGTTTTACTGCGAAGAGTATTGCTTTGTAGAGTATTAGCCTCCTACATACATTATACATATTTGATATTACTTTATTAAAAATCACATAATGCATGTGAATGTTTATCTTACATTATACATGACATGCAAAACTTTTTTTTTGCCTTTGCCAAGGCGTTTAAATGTAAAGAAAAAAGGGAATTTGGATAAAAGTATATATGTATGTATCTGTGAATATTTTTTTTTAATCTTTCGAATTTTTATAATTTACAAATTAAATATTAAACTTAATGCTAACTACATATATGTATGTATGTATGTATACGTATATTTACATTTTTAGATATCATCGAAATACTAATATAAGTACTTAAATCGCATGTAAACAAAAAATTTATTACCTACTCTTGTTAACGTAAATATCAGATATCTACTAATATACATATGTATAATGCATGAGAGAGTAAAATTTATAAACTAAATATATCAAGGCAAATTTCATATTTTTATTTTACTCTGTAATAATTTTGTTAAAAAATCTGTAATACCTTTGTATAAAAATTTTATTATTTCCCTAATTTAGTTAGCTTACTGTTTTTTGATATTATTATTTTAGAATCGTGTATTGTCATCGGAATTTAAACTGTGTCCAAAATTTCAAGTTTCTAGATCAACGAAATGTGTGTCTAAAATACCTTGCAATATTCCACGATTCCCTTAAACACGAGTAAGTTCAATAAAAGCTGTTAAAAAAGTATGCATTTTATGATGAAGCAATTTTAAATAAAAACGGAAAACTAGAAAATTTAAATGAGTTCTGAAAAATCTGAATATGATATATTTTCCAAAGATAAGAACCAAGGGGGAATTCAAGTTCAAATTAATAAAAATCGACAAAGTATTGAAATGAATTAATAATCTCTTCAGCTCAAAGGCTGATGGGTCAGATGGGATCTCACAGTCAATCATAAAAGAGTGCAAGGAGGAATTGGCTGAAAAGCTGGTTGAACTTATTTATTTATCACTACTGCAAGGAGTAATGCCATATATATTAAAAATAATACCAATCTTAAAAAGCAAAGAAAACTTAAAAGATATAAATAACTATAGACCTATTTCTATCAGCACTACTTTTAGCAAAATTATTGAAACATATGTAAATGAACTGCTTATGGTATACTTAAGTTGTGATAATTTAATAAGTAGCAGGCAATATGGATACAAAAGAAATTCAAATGCACAAACAGTATTATTTGATCTAGTGTCGACTATACAGAAAAATATATTTAGATAAAGGAAAAAGAGTCGCAGTGGTTTTTTCGATGTTAAAAATGCGTTTGATTCTGTGGACAGGAAAGTGTTGTTAAGAATTTTGTCTGAATTGGGATTAAAAGGTATAGAGCACAAGTGGTTCGAAAACTATTTATATAAAAGACAGCAGTATGCGGAATGTGAAGATTTCCAAAGTGATATTTTGGAAAATATATTCGGAGTTACTACAGGGAAGTTCACTGGGTTCGACATTATTCTCTTGCTACATAAATAGCTTACCTGATATTAAAACATTTGGAACGCCCTTTTGTTTGCAGATGATCTGGCAATGATGTATGCGGAGAGAGCTTGCGGTAATCTACAAGATAACATCGGTCTGGATCTAAGTAAAATAAGTGTATAGATGGAGAGACATAGGTTACTATTAAATACTAACAAAACGAAGTATATGATATTTAAAAGAAAGGAACATGAAACTCTTAACATACAACTAGGGAATAACAAAATAATAAATATCTAGGAGTGTTAATTGATAGCGACTTAAGTTGGTGACCACATTGAGTAGAATCGCTGGGATATTTAAGTATATTGGTAAAAGGGTGCCAAATAATATTAAGGGCACGATGTATTATAGTTTGCTTAATAGTTCGGTCACATACGCTACACAAGTTTGGTACAATACATATGATATAGATCGAAACAAGATACAAAAAATTCAGAATAGAGCAATAAAAAACTTATATCAGTACAATCAAAGGACATCAACACGATACATACACACTAATCATACAATTTTACCACTGGATCTGTTAACAAAGTACAAATTAATAGTGCAAGTTCACTTAATGATAAAAAAAGATAAACTCTAACTTCAACATTACAATAAATAATCAACAACACACTTACAACATTAGGAATGCCGGAGATGTTGGAATAAGTCATCTAGTAGAAGATTCAGTGGAAAAGAAGTATTATATAATATAGCGGATAAATTCTACAATGGGCTGGATAATGAATTTAAAGAGATTGAAAACATAAAAGTATTTAAAAAGAGAGTAAAAAATGAATTATTATGTATAGGTTAAATAAAAAAAAAATTTAAAAAAAAAATTTTTTTATGGTCATGAATTAAATTAGAAATATGAAAACAATGTCTGGGATTAGCTCTTAAGGTTTAAATATTTTGAAGAATACTTTTTTTTTAACACTGAAGTTATTTGTTTAAGTTGTTATTAAATCAATTAGTTTGATTAGTTTTAGAAATTTAATATTGTACACTCTGGTACGAGCGAATGGGCTCTTTGAGAATATTAATATTAATAAATAAAAAAAAATAAAATGCTGACTACCAAAGCGTTATGGTAGATGATTATGCTTTATCATCTACTAACTGGGACGAACTGTTAGTACAACATAATATCAACACACTAATCTCTTTTATTTAAAAATACAATTTGTATAGTATTTATTGAAATTATGAATGTTTTTGTAACTAAAATCCGTAAGAAAAACAAAATAACGGAACCATGGTTAGATAGAGAACTTAGGACTCTGCGTAACCAGCGCAATAAAATGTACAGGAAAATTAAACATACAATAGCACCAAGAGATAACTTATTCAATACGTATAAGCTGCTTGCAAATGAATTCATACTGAAAGCTCATAAAGCCTACGAAAACTATGTTAATAGTATAGGCAACAATTAATTAATGATGCCAATAAATTTTTCGAATTTGTCAACACAAAACAAAAAATATTCGGCGACCCTAATTCAATGTCCAAGGGTAATATTTTTTGCTCTTGTCCAAAAACAATTTGTCACTTTTTTTTCTGACAATTTTCAAAAAATTTATAGTCCTAAAGAACAGTTCAATATCTCAGCTACTTCTTTATTTAATAGCTAAAATTTGTTAATCACAGATCTCTATCTTTCCGAAAGTGACATTTTTGAAGCTATCATGAGCCTGGGCACAAAAACGGGTGCTGGTCCTGACCTAACTCCTCCACTCTTCTTATATAACTAAGCTCATTATCTAATTACTCCTCTTCATTTTATTTTAAACAAATCGATTTCGAATGGTATTTCCCCACATGTGTGCAAATCCTCTCATTTAATACCCAATTACAAAAAAGGTGAGAGATCATCAGTCGAAAACTATCGAGGCATCGCCATCCTATCGACTATTCCAAAATTATTCGATAAAATTACTCCTGTAATAAATGCCAAACTTGATGAACAACAACACGGTTTCAGAAAAGGTCTTTCCACCACAACGAGCCTTATGTTATACAAATCTGAAATTCTGAACAAAATGGAGAAACGATATCAAGTTGATGCAATTGATTTTAGCAAGACCTTCGATCGTGAAAATCGCTCGTGTTCTTTTCTTGCATTGCTTAACTCTGATTTATCTGAAAGAACCCAAAACGTTAAATTTCAAGGTGTATTGTCCAATATAAACGAGGATACTTCTGGTGTACCACAAGGTACCCATTTAGGGCCACTTTTGTTCAATATATTTATTTGTGATCTTTCAGAATTTTTGGGTGCTGTTCCTCACATTGCGTTTGCTGAGGACCTAAAAATATATGGAGTCGTAAACGATAGTTCTGACGCAGCTTTACTCCAATCAAGCTTATCTTCATTACATAATTGGTGCACAACCAAGAAATTAAAGTTCAATATACAGAAATGCAAGGTAATCAGTTTTACACGTAAACGATCTCCTTTTGTGTACGACTACAAAATAGATAATCTAATACTTGAAAGGGTGTTTAATATTACTGATCTCGGAATTCTACTTGATAGTAAACTTAACTTTAATCTGCACTATGACCACTTAATTTCAAGAGCAAATAAAATGTTAAGTTTCATTAAGAAAAGAGCTAAAGAATTTAGTGATATAGCTGTGACAAAAACTCTATATTGTTCGCTAGTCCATTCTATATTAGAATTCCGTTATATGGGATCCAGCTTTTCAGATTCATTTCAACAAAATTGAGTCAGTTCAAAAACAGTTTCTTCTATTTGCATTAAGAAACCAATATAACTCTTTCGATTTTTTAAATCTTCCAAGCTACACAACAAGACTTAAATTCTTAAACATGCTCCCCTTGTCTTTACGTCGACAAATATTTTCGTCATGTTTTACTTTTGACATTCTAAATAAAAATATTGCTATCCAATCTCTTAATTACAAATTTAGACTTAATGATAGAGTTAGACAAATAAGAATATAAACACATAAAATCTTCAATAATTACCTCACGAAGTACGGTGTTACATACTACTGCATCTTGTAACTGTTGTGTAACGACTGTAGTCACTGTTAACAAAACAGTAATAGTAAAAGCCGGATTTATTGTTTCTTTACAGTCCCACTCCCAATTCAATGCTTCTGCATCCATTTTCTATCTTTTCCTATCCCTACTCCTTAGCTTATATACTGCGTTCGCAAGTAAGGTTTTCATCCCATTATATTGGTTAAAATGGGAGGTGGTCAGTAAGAATCCGATACTACACTACCAAGGGGAAATTTTTGGTATCTTTGGAAGATTCTCACCTCCCTTACGAAAAAAAAATGTTGTCTTAGGCTCTGCGTAGTAGTTTTATAATCTAAAGTTGCTAGCAGACTGGAAATTTTCTTACATCTTTAAAAAAAATATCAAAATTGTGCAATATTTTGTAACTTACTATTTAAATTTATACCTTTTATAAGTAAATTTATGTGAAAATCAAGTTTTGCATATTTTTAACTTTATAATTATACATGTGTTAATAGTTTTTCTTAATTGTGTAGAGTTCCCTTATAATTGATGAAAGTGTCTCTTTATTTAGAATATTTTTTCTTATTATATGAAATTCTAAGAAAATATTAAAATTTTGATGAAAGTCACAGTTCTCAACAGTTTGTATTCTCTTTTGGAAATGTGCGCCTTCAAAAAGCGTTAGTTTACATTCTGCCTTGTGTAATATATGATTTCTGATTATTTGATAATTGTTCCTAATTAGAAAATGAGAAAAAACAATGAAAAATTATTGACTAAAACACCTGAAACACAAAAATTTGGACATGTATTTTTATTTTACTTTGGATAAATTGTCCACGATGAAGAAACTAAGGGTTTCAAAAAGCCTTTAGAAAATTTATAGGGAAAACTTATTTAAATAAACACCCAGCTTTGTGTAGCTACGGACACCTACCGAGGCTTAAACGAAAGCCCTGAACATTTGCCTATCAACGACGTGTATAATATTATAAGATAATCAACGGTTTCGGAACAAGGTGTTCAAGAAAAAAAATTAAAAAAAAAATTGTGGTTTTTATTAAATAAAAAAAAAAATCGATAGAACGGTAAATTTTCTATATATATAACGTTTTAACGTTTTAAAAACATTCATTAAAATAAATGTTTGAGACAAACACCGTAAAATATAAAAATTTCATATAAAGCTATATGAAAATACATTTTTAATAATGAAATTACTACTATTGATTTTAGAATTGATTAGAAACTCAGAGTTATAAGCCTTTTACAAAATATAAGTATATATGTAAATACATTAGAACCTTCGAAGTGATGTTAATTTAAAATTTAAAATTTAAACAAGTGCACCTTCTTTTTTTTTAATTAATTTTTTATTTTCTGTATTAATAATACTGAATTCTAATATTGTAATATTGAATTCTATGACTGCACTCCAATGGCAGTATTTTTTTATTAAAGTAAGTACCAAAGTATTTTTTTTTTCACATATAACACATTATATTACATTTATACATTAATTTTGTTTTTTTTTTCTTTATTATACCCTACACCTAAAGTAAAATAGTACGCCTATTTATAAATGTACGCCAAGTTGTTCTTCCACAAAAAAAAAATACTTTTATTTTTAATTTAATTTTATTTGTAATCCAATTTTGCTCCTCTACCTTCTAATGCTTAAATACGAATGAATGTTAAAATTACTATATTAACTTAAACTAAAATTATATTACTGTATACTTAAATTAAAATTCCACTACGGTTTAAGTTCATTAACCTTTGTTATGTAAAAAAAAAGTACCTATCATCATATGTTTTAATATATTTTGTATATAATGATGGTATATAACAAAAAAAGTGAGTAAGTGGATTTTAATTCGATACTCGTTTTAATTTATTCTTACAATTATATAATTCAATTTCTTAGAAAGCTTTTTAACAATAGTGTATTATAATTCAATTATTTATCTTTATCCAAAAGCTTTATATTATTTTGAAATTTACAGAGATTTCTAAAATAAACACAAGTAAGTACATATTTAATTATTATAAATCTTAAAATTAATTTTTTATGTATTCAATTTTTAATTCATTTCTATTGTAGGTTTTAGATGAAATTCCAGATGATGCTGCTGTGATGTTCCAGTTCATTTAGATAAGTATAACTTTGTAACATACTTAGTTAGAATAAAGTTCTTTGTGTTTTTGTTTTATTTCATTTTAGGTTGATGTTGCTTGTTTCTGGAACAAGGTATATTAACTTTGGTATGGTGTTTGTAACCACCCAAAGGAAGCGAGTTAGTTATGGACATGTATATATATTCTGAATCAGGATCACCTCCTGAGTCGATTTAACGATGTCTGTCCGTCCGTCCGTCTGTCCATCCGTTCACACGATAACTCAAAAACTAATAAAGCTATCTTGATGAAATTTATATAGTAGGTTACTAATTACGAAAGGAAGGCTAAGTTCGAATCTGGACAAAATCGGTCCATGGGTTCGGATTCTCGAAGCTTCCGAATGATTCCGGAGCAAACGAGATTATCTCCAAAACCAACAAAGATAGAACCTTTAAATTTTTTACAATGATGTTCCTTCCCGTTAGATTTATGTCTCTGAAATTTAAGAGGATATGGTCCATGGGTTTGGATTTTGGAAGCTTTCGAACGAGCCCTAGAGCAAATGAGATTATCTCCAAAAACAACAAAGATATATTTTTTAAATTTGGCAGAATGGTGTTCTTTCATGTTTGATTTAGGTCTCTGAAATTTGAAAGGATTTGGTCCTTGGGTTCAGATTTTGGAAGCTTCCGAACGAGCCTCAGAGCAAATGATATTATCTCCAAAACCATGATGTTTGTTTCTGAAATTTGTGAGGATTTGGTCTATGGGTGCAAATCTTGGAAGCTTCCGGACGAGCCCCAGAGTAAACGAGTATATTTCCACAACCAACAAAGATAGAACCTTTAAATTTAGTACAATGGTGTTCTGGCATGTTTTCTCTATGTTCCTGAGATGGATTCGATGAATTGGAGTGGCAATTCGGGTACCTGACATACACCTCCCAAGGACTAACAATCTTCGAAATTAATAAAGATAGAAACTTAAAATTTTTTACAAAGGTGTCAAGCATATCCCAAGAGGATGCCTCTTTTACGTTCCTGAAGTTCGAGTTGAATAAGACAGAAAAGGGAAGAAGTTCAAGCAGCTGCCAAAAAAACTTATGGATTTTTAATTTAATTCGAATTATTCAGGTGTAGGGTATTAATAAGTCGGTTGCATCGACTTTCTGTTACATTTACTTGTTTTTAATTTTAATTTTTCGAATTATATCAAATTTAAATAATTTTTAATTTTTTCTGAGTTAAATTATAAATTGTAATTAAACGCGCTCGGTTGGTTTTGTTTACATTAACTAACATTAATTCATTTTATTTTACTTCATCTCAATATCAACTTGTCGTAAACAAAACAATTATATATCTATCTCCCTTCCACCCGTATGACGGATGTTGTTCTTCTTCTTTGATTCTCAATTCGCTCAATTTTTTTAATACCACCATAGTTATTACCGTAATTTAATTTATTAATTTCTGGTGGTAAGTTTTGCTTGTGGTGAGTTTGTGGTTGTACCTGCGTCCAATAAGGTCACTTAAAAGTGTATGTTAAAAACTCTTGAACGCTGTTATAAACCGTTTGCTCGCTCAAAGCAAAATGTTAAAATATGAAAATATTAATGTTTATATTAAAGTATTGATATTGATAATAATTTATTTTAAAGTGTTGTCAAGCTTGGGTAAATCGTGCTTTTTTACTTTTGATTTTAATTTTTTGTTAATTTTAATTTTGGCCTTTAATCTTAATTTATACATACTTTAATTTATTTTAAATCAGATTTTGATCTTGGATAATTTTAAAATTGACTTTAAGTCTAATTTTGATTTTAACTACAATTTCAACTCTGATTTAATTTTAATTTTGATTTTAATTTTATTGTTATTTTGATTTTTTGTTTTATATTATTTGTCTTCCAACAAAATTACAAATTTTACTGATAATTTCTGTAACGTTTCTGTTGCCATCTTAGTTCAATTTAGCAATTTTATCTATATAAAAAATGTCATCGCTTTCATTACGCTTTCAAAATACAAATGTTCTAGCCCAACTTTCTCTATATTTGGACACATCTCAAGAAACTGAAATTGTTCTGGCGGCAGATTTCATCATTCATAACAGGGACTGGCTTCATTTTTCTAGCAACATCTCCCCGAGTCAAAACTAAATTGGGAAACAAGTTGAACTATTCTCCACACTGTTCCACCCTTCACAACTTGTTAAAAATCCCACTACGATCCCAGACCGTGCTGATCATGAAGGTCACCTCCTGGATCTGTTTCTCACCACACACCCTGAAAAATATGTGATTTCAGTTGGTTACCACCTGGGTAATTCCGACCATTGTTTGGTTAACACAAGTTTCCGGGTAAGCACAATCTTCAAACAGAGGTCCCTTCCCAAAAAATTAGTTTGGCGTTATAGCCATGCTGATTGGAAGGACATTAGTAACTTTTTTATAACCTTTGATTGGTCATTCTCCTACCGTACCAGAAATGATAACTTTGCTGCAAATGCAATTAGTGAAACTATTTTACTTGGATTGAAGTTATTCATTCCTCATTTCATGAAATCTGTTAAGAAGAGGCTCAAATCTTGGTTTAATCGCATTTGCAAAGAAGCCATTTTTTAAAAAGGCGAATCTTTTAAACTGTACCAAAACAATAGGTCGGAGGCTCGCAAGGCCAACTATATAGTGGTGAGAAACAGATGCAAGACAGTTAACAAGCAAAAATTCTTGTTCAACCAAAAGTTGAAACATAAAATCATCCATCCAGTCAGCTAGTTCAGATGGTATAAGTACCATGGTGCTTAAAAATACCTACTCGCGTATTTCAAAACCTCTGCGCAACGTTTTCTACCTCTTCTTCACTGAGAGTATCCATCCTACCCAATGAAAGATTGCACATGTTTTTTCAATTCCCAAAAAAGGTAGTGAAAGCGATCCCTCCAATTACCGCCCTATTGCTAAAATTTCGGTCCTCTCCAAAGTAATGGAAAAAATTGTGAACCAAAAGCTTTTGAAATATCTGCACCACAAATGTTTGCTTCATGGTCGTCAATACGGGTTCAGAGCCCGTCGTTCAACCGGTGATCTCATGACTTGCCTTTGTGAGAAGCTAAGCATCAGCCTTCATCATTCTAGTGAACCTAATATTGTGACTCATGGTATTTCTAAGACTTTCGATCGAGCTTGGCAAGATGCTCTATTGACAAAATGCAAAGCTTTAGGTCGAGGTAGGGTCTTTCTAAAATAGATTGGAAATTTCCTTTCGAATCGTACTGGTCGATGGATATTCATCTGACAAATTCAAAATAAATGCTGTTGTCTCTCAAGGATCAGTTTTATCTCCGACTCTCTTCTTAATATTGATCAATGACCTACTTTCATTAACCTACAATCTGATCCATAGTTTCGTAGACGACAGCACCCTTGTAGCTTCCTATGAGTTTCATAGCCGCCGTAATATTAATTACCAGATTAATACAACAGAAAAAATTTCACTATTAGTGAGCTAAATAACAATTTAGCAAATATTCAAAAATGGGGTGAAGTCAACAGTGTTGATTTCAACATCAAAAATACACAATGTTCTCTATCTCGCGAAAAATTGCCACTACTATGCCCAACCTAGTATTTCAGGGAGAAGTTTTGCAGCATTCAACAGATTTAAACATGCTGGGTATCTAGTTAAACCAAAAATTGTCTTGGTCAAATCACATTTTTGGTGTAGCTAAGTATGCAACATTTTTGGTGTAGCTAAGTATGCAGTTTGGGTTTTTGTATCGCTGCAAAACTTACTTTTCCGCATTTGATCTTCTTAATATCTATAAAACGTACATTAGGCGGAAAATGGAGTAAAATGCACACATTTGGGCTGCAGGCCCTCAAACATCACTGAGTTATTTAGATAATGTGCAAAACATAGCATTTCGTTTATCAACGACCCCAGTGTAACTTGAATGCTCACTCGACTCAACCATCGTCGCACAGTTGGATCACTGATCTTGTTTTATAGATATCTTATAGGAAATACCCTTTTTCAAAAAAACAGATAATTACTTCACTCAAATTTTCCAACGAGAAACAAGGCAAATAAATACAGCTGGAAATTCGTTTGTCATGCGCACGTCCTGGTTGTTGAACCATTTACCATCGCATGTGTTCCCTAAAGTTGGTAGTTCATATGTGTACGATTTACTTAAGTTTAAGAAGAACATAATATATAATACCTATTCTCCATAATACAAATTTTGCTAATTCTAATTTCCCCAATTATCCTTCCCACATCCCTATCCCTAAAAACAAACTGTACATTTGTATTAAAGGTTCCATCCTAAAGTTTGGTTTTAAAAGGAGGGTGGTTTCGGTTGGTTAAAGTCCAACACTACCCTGAGGAAGCACGTGCAGTTGGTGACTTTCGAATTTACCCCCAACCCTCGTAAAAAAAAAAAAAAAAATCCGAGATTCTAATTTGGAAGGGATTTTAGAATTGGTTACAAAATCAGGGTTTTTATAATTTGTTTCGGGGATTTGAGGGCAGCAGCTCCTCTATTTTAAGTATTTTGTTGTTCAAATTTGTATGTGAAATAATTACGGGAGGTTTTATAGTTGGCAACAAAAATATATGCACGTGTATGCGAGATTGTAAATTAGGAGGGATTTTACACTTTGATACCAGGGGTTATAAGCTTTTTCCAGAATATGTATATAGCGAGATTCTGAGTTAGAAATCACTTAACACTTTAATAACTTTTGGAAAAAGCAGAAATACTCGCTTTGTTTTTTTAATTATAAATTAATTTCATTTTTAGAATATATTATAATATATTATTTCATTTTTACAATATACCTCTACATATATTTAAATTTATAAATATATTTAAAAAAAAAATTATATTTGTGTATGTAGAAGAAAAGATAAATGGTTCTTTTTTTTTTATTTCATTTTTAGCACATTTTTCCAAAAAAAATTTGAGAAACCTTCAATAGCGAAGCTCTTTGAAAAACTTATAAAAACAAGAATGATTGTTTCCTCAGAAAAACAAAATTTTTAAATTAAACAAAATTTTTAATTTAAACAAAAATCAATTTGGGTTTCGCTCAGGTAACAGTACGGAAGATGCAATTCTAAAACTTTGTTCTGAATTGTATTCCAGTATTAATTGTAAGGGCAATGTAACAGCGGCTCTTTTCATTGACATTACGAAGGCTTTTGATATGATTGATAATAAAATTCTTATAAGCAAATTGGAGAAAGCAGTTTTTAGAGGATTTATGCTACAATTTTTAGAGTCTTAAATGGAAAACAGAATTTAAAAAGTAAAAATGAACGAGATTTTCAGTGATGCTAAGACTATTAATTCTGGAATACCTCAAGGCTGTGTTAGGTCCTATTTTATTGCTAATTTACATAAACTCATTGTTTGTCCACCCTTTGAAAGGTAATATTACAGGCTTTGCTGACGCCAGTTCTCTTTCTTACAATGAAGAGAATTTAGATAATTTAAAAGAAAGCTTGCAAATAGATATCGAGTTATTAAAAAATTGGTTTACATTTCACAAACTTATTATTAGTAGCAAAACTAAAATGATAAATTTCCAATTAAAAAATGTTCACATTGTTAAGGTTCATATTATGAACATTTAAACCTTAAAATGTTCATAATATGAACCTTAACGTTAAAGTACATTTTGCAGAATGTGAGCAATCAATTGTAGGTAACCATTCATGTGGGAAAAATTTGAACGTACATAAGAATCATTGTTTAGCGAATTGTTTTATAATAGAAGCGATAGATAGTTACAAATACTTAAGTGTAGAGATTGACAAAAATCTAAACTGGAAAATACATTCGAAAATTCTACTTACTTAGAAATTACTGTTCAAGAAAGTTCCTTATTAATACATATTATGTTTTAGGAAATTCAAAATTGCAATACGGAATTACTTCTTGCCTCCCCAAGATTCCTCTATCCTACTTCGCTTTATTCTTTATTAATAGCTCAAAAATGTATTTTAAAAGTGATGCGCTACAAAAAGATATTATAGATTTTTAACTGGGTAGTGCTCTCGGAAATTGAAAACAAACTTATTTCTTCAATGCCAAAAATTTTTGAATACTTGGTTCACATGCATTTAAAAAGCATCAGTTTTAACGAAAATCTGCTAGACTTTAAGGAGCGTATTGCAAAAACTTATTTCAATTGTGACTACAAAAGTCTATGTTCTAACTTGATATCGAAAGAAATATTGCGTCATATGCTGTTCGACTTTTCCCAATTGTAAATGCTTAAAGTAACAAAAATGTCTGTCTATAGTTTATCTTAATTTTAGTTCTTAGTTTTTGTTTTAACTTACTCTACAAAAATAAACATACAACACTAACATTTTGTGAATATTCTAATACAACGCTAGTAGTTTCAACACTAAAGTATAGTATCATTCCATTATACTATCTGACTCATGGCGCAGTCGTTAAGTCGCCAACCTTTCAATAGAAGGGCCTTGGGTTCAAACCCCAGTCAGGTCATAAATAAAAAAAAAATATGTAGTACCTTTATATCGTGATAATGTATATCGTATAACTAATAGTAATAATAATAATAATAAATAATAATAATAATAAATAATAATAATAATAAATAATAATAATAATAAATAATAATAATAATAAATAATAATAAATAATAACAAATAATAATAAATAATAATAATTAATAATAATAATAATAATTTTTTTTATTTATTTTTTCTATATTATAATTATATGTTATGATTTTACAGTTATGATTTCACAATATACTAGACTTAGACAATAACTTAAAATTGGTATATAAGTCTTAGCAATTATAATAAATATATGTAATATTATAAAGTATAAATAGAAAAATTAAATATATGAATATATTATTATTATATCCTAATTTAGTTATAACTCTAGCTTTAATTAATTTTAGTTATAATTCTAACAATCTTTTCAGTAGAACCAAATCATTTTTTAATAAACATTTCAATTTAAATGTGACGGTGTGTATGTTACTGCATTTCTTTAATTTCTCAGGAATACTGTTATAAATTCTTATTGAAGAGCAAAAATTACTGTTTTTAGCCAATTCAGTTCTAGTTTTTTCATGACATAATTTTTCCATATTTCTTGTGTTATAGTTGTGAATATTCCTTCTCTTTTGTGATAACGTTTTGCTTTTAGTGACACCATTTTCTATTTTATGAATTATTTTAGTTTTTTCTAAAATTATTAATTTATCTAATTTAAGGAATCCAGTACTTTTGTATAGATTATCAGATGGAGTACGCCAATTCAGTCTGTATAGTATCTTGATTGCTTTATTTATTATTATGTTTATTTTATTCTTCAATGTATTTGTACAACATGACCATGTCGCGACATTGTGTCGTACATGAGACATAATGTGCTCTTTTTTAATATGTAATTAACATGATCACTCCAGGATAATTTGTCATCTATTATAATACCAAGATATTTATAACTTTGTTCTCTTATAATTTCTCTGCTATCAATACAAATTTTGCGATTGATATCAGGTTTGCTGCATCGTTTAAAAATCATGTACTTTGTTTTTTCACTGTTCACTGTTAATTTATTTCCATTTACCCATTTCATATATTTTTTCAAATCCTCATTCGCCAATTCTTCTAATAACTCAGCATTTTTTGCTAAATAGATGAGCAATGTATCATCAGCAAATATTTTATAATCAGATTTTATATTAGCAAATTGCATATTATGTACATACAATAGATATAATGTAGGATCAAGAACCGACCCTTGTGGCACTGCTATAGTTATAGCACGTTCAATACTACAAACACCATTAACTTTTGTTTTGATAAATCTGTTTTGCAAATAAGCTCTCAGTAATTCATGAGGCAACCCTCTTATTCCGATTTCATGTATTCTGTTCAAAAATATCTGATGGTCCACTGTATCGAATGCTTTACTTAAGTCAACAAAGACCGAGCATACATAGTTTCCTTTATCGAGATTATCAACAATAGATCTTACAGAATCGTTGATAGCTACATCAGTGCCATGCGATTTTTGGAACCCAAATTGATTGATATCAAATCCCCCTGAACATTTAATAAATTCACATATTCTTTTATTGATTATTTTTTCAAATATTTTACTCATGCAGCTAGTAAGTGTTATAGGCCGATAATTAGATGTATCCAAAGGAGAACCACTTTTGTATATTGGAATCACAGTACTATATTTTAATGAATTAGGATAATATCCTGTGCGAAAACTATCATTAACAAAATTACTAATTAACGGGGATATTATATTAGCAATAACTTTTTAATCTTTCGCTGTTATATTATCCGACCCAGGTGAATTATCTTTTAGATTCATAATAACATTATACACTTCTTGATCATTAGTAGGTACCAGAAACATGGAACGTTCACTTATTGTGTTTTTTTATTATATTTACTTCTTTAGTTTGAATTTTATCTGCTAATTTTCTACCAGCATTACTAAAATAATCATTAAAGCCGTTGGCTATGTCTTTGTTATTAATTAACAGTTCACTATTATGTCGTATTTCCTTAATTATTTTGTAACAATTTGATTTTTGGTTTATAATCTGAGAATTCAAGACATTCCATATCTTTCTAGTTTTAGAGCCAGCTGCTTGCAATTTTCTATTAAAATAAGTTTGCTTTCTTTTTTTATCTCTGTATTAACCATATTTTTCACTCTATTGTAATTTACAAGTTATTTCTAGATTCAATTTGCTTTAAGATTTCTTTCGACATCCAATGATTATTTTTTTTAATTCTAATGTTCGTAACACTTGTACAAATGTCTCTGAAATAATTTATAGCTTCAATCAATTCATCAACATTTATGCAATTATGACTACGTAAGTAACATTCCAACAAGTATGCGTATTTATCATAGTTTGTATGAGTTATTTGCTTGCACATCATCGTTTCAAGTTTTCTAGCAACTGCTTTAACTTCAACACAGACTGCTTTATGATCTAAGTTTGGAATATCATACATAGTGATATCAAAACCAAATCGATTCGTGTTTAGATCTGAAAGAACATGATCTATTAATGTCGCCGAGTTTGATGTAATTCTTGTAGCATTACTAACATCATTTATATATTTTATATTAACCGAGTTAACATCCAGCATATCCATATACATCCGGCTTACATCCGTTACAGAGAGTAAATCAATGTTAGTATCACCAATCACAATTATGTTTTTATACTTAACAAACAGCTGATCTAGATGTGCAATAAATGCATAATTGTTCTCATTCGGGCTTTTGTAACACACGGCGATATTAATAGTAGGCTTAGTATCTTCTAAAGAAATTACATTAGTATTGAAGAAGTTAGTTACTTCCAAAATTTTATGACTAATATTTTGCTTTATATATAATGCAGCCCCGCCTCTGCTCAAGTTGTTAGAGATAAAAATAAATTAGAGATGCTGCATATCCAGGAATATTAAAGTACTTTTCTTCTTCGGAATATATCCAAGTTTCCCCGACCATGATTATATCAAAACCAGTTTTAATTTTTAAGAATGTTTCAATCTCGTGCAGATTTTTTCTCGAACTTCTAGCATTAAAATGCACCATCTTCATATTCATTAGGTTATGCAGCATTATGGATTTCCAATCATATAATTTTGCCATAATTCTCTAATTCTCTGCAGATGCTCTCTGTATTTATTATCTACATTTCTCCTAAAATGAGCTAGATCTTGTAATACTTCTTTTCGAGATATTCCTGTAGTTTCGTGATAACTAAAGTATAACTTAGAAAATTCTTGATAGTTAGTTGGCAATCCTTCTTGATGTATAAGCACTTTTAGACTAGTTTGCGTCATACTTTCATAACAGATAGCATCATGATCATGAAAATACTATAAAAATAATTTAACATTGTTGTATATTCTGTGTTCTCTTAATCGAGAAGTAGCATAAACATTGTCACCAGATATAATTGCATTTCTTGTTAATCTGGCAATCGGTGGAGCTAGCGGATTTATAAAGATTTTTCTATTAGACATTTCAATATCACAGCTTGCCAGATTTATCGTTTCACCCTTAATCCAATTAGCATATTTAGTTGTTCAAACTTCCAACTGGCTTACATCTTCAGCATTAACTTCATGAATTTTCATATTATTATTATTATTATTAACATTATTGTTATTATTGATATTATTAATATTTTGATTATAGCTATTATTATTTTATAATTTTTAAAATTACTATCTGATAATTT
>OX352772.1:127370760-127497888 GCA_947095535.1 Poecilobothrus nobilitatus | reverse complement strand
TAAATAAATAATAATAATAAATAAATAATAATAATATTAATAAATAAATAATAATAATAATAAATAAATAATAATAATGATAATAAATAAATAATAATAATAATAATAAATAAATAATAATAATAAATAAATAATAATAATAATAAATAAATAACAATAATAATAAATAAATAATAATAATAAATAAATAATAATAATAATAAATAAAGAATAATAATAATAAATAAAGAATAATAATAATAAATAAATAAATAATAATAATAATAAATTAATAATAATAGTAATAAATAAATAATAATAAATAAATAATAATAATAATAATAAATAAATAATAATAATAAATAAATAATAATAATAATAAATAAATAATAATAATAAAAAAATAATAATAATAAATAAATAATAATAATAAATAAATAGTAATAATAAATAAATAATAATAATAATAAATAAATAATAATAATAATAAATAATAATAATAATAATAAATAAATAATAATAATAAATAAATAATAATAATAAGAATAAATAAATAATAATAATAATAAATAAATGATAATAATAATAATAAATAAATAATAATAATAAATAAATAATAATTATAATAAATAAATAATAATAATAATAAATAATTCTTCGTTCCGTAAAAAGTGTCCGAGTAGGTTTATCTAAAAAGACGAGCAAAAATTGACGTTTGTATAATAATTATGAGTATTTTTAAGAATTCATAGAAACTTTAGGGAATAGAAAAGTGGATAATATGGAATAAAGTACATTAATATTGTACTTTTTTTTGAAACAGGGAGTTAACATAAATTTTAAATGCAAAAAATCAAAAATGTGAATTTTTAATAGAAATACGTCCTGCACTAATAAACTTCCGAAGCTAGTAGCTAATGGGTTTGAAACAAAATTTTATAAGCTTTTAAACGCGGTTTAATTGTTTTATCGTAGATAAGATAATTACGACTCTATTGCGAAACATTTATTTAGAGCCCTGTAACTGAACCCCGTGAACGAATTATACGTTTTTTTATTATTTAAATATTAGACTCTAATATAAAATCAAGAAAGTGTGTATTAAATATACTATTTTCCCCTTGTGTAATAAATGAGTACCTATCGATATCCTGAAAAAAATCTGATACAAAAAATATCTTGCATCAAAAAAAATCTACAAAAACAAAACCCCGAAAAAAAAATCTTTAACAAAAACAATCCTGAAAATAAAATCTTGAATTAAAATTATTTATTTTTGAAATGATGATTTCAAAAGTAAATAATTATAATTCAAGATGGCAGTATGCTATACTTGTATGATTCCTATAATACTTATGAATATTTATGTTTAGTGAAATATTATGGAAGAAGGTAAAAATTAACTTTGTTATTTAAAAAAATGTATATCAAACTTCAAATATTTTTACCAAAAGTAAACGGATTGGGTACGAAATCTCGCCTTTCATAATCTCGCATGTCAAAATATCGCGTTTCAAAATTTCGCGTTTCATAATCTCGAGTTTCAAAATCTCGCGTCTGAAAATATTGCATTTTGAAATGAAATGAAATGAAATTGAATGTTTTTAGTTAATTAAAAAGGTTGGATTGGTATGAAAATCCAAAAAATTTCACGTATAAGTTTTCAAATTTAAATTAATGTTGTATATACAATACAACTCTTAAAACCCCTCCTAATTCAGAATCTCACATATACATATTTATAAAGATTCTGGAAAAGAATATAACCCTACTTTTAAATCCAACTCTAAAACCACTCCCAATTTAGAATCTTGCATATAATATTCTGGAAAAAGCGAATATCCTGAATTTTATTACAACTCTAAAATCCCCCTAATTATATTTTTTACATACATATTAAAAAAAAGGAACTTGTAAAATGGGGGGGTGGGGACTGCCGCCACCAACACTCCCACTAAACAGATTACTAGAACCCTGATTTTGAAACCAACTATAAAATCCCTCCGAATTATGTTTTTGCATATATATTTCAATATTAAAACATTATCAAATATTTAAGAGAGTGGGGCTGCCGCCCCCAAACCCTGCTAAACAAATTATTGAACTCTAATTTTCTAACCAACTATAAAATCCTTCCTAATTCACTGTACTTACCTCCCTAATACTGTATTTTTATATTTGGACATTTTTGCGAGATTTTTTAAAATATCGCAAAACGCGAGATTTTGAAACACGAGATTGTGAAACAAGAGATTTTGGGACCCTAGATTTTGACATGCGAAATTTAGGAACGGCAGATTTATGAAAGCAGGAGATTTTGATATACGGAATTTGGATTCGCGAGATTTCGATACGATTCCTTTATAAATATATTATAATATATAATTATAGTTTTAACTAAATAATCACAACGTATTATTTTGAGAGTTTACATATAAAATATTTAAACACGTCACTGAAATTCAATAAACATAATCGGGTCTTTAACGAAATCCCGACTTTTAAAATCTCGCATATACATTAATATAAATATTATAGAAAAAGGAAATATCTTAATTTTTAAACCAACTCTAAAATACCTCTTAATTGTAAATCTTGTACATACATATGAAAAAATAGTCTAGAAAAAGCGTATAGGTAACCCTGCTTTTGAATCCAACTCTAAAATCTGTCAAAAATTAGAATCTCGCAAATAGATATAATATAAATATAAATATTCCGGAAAAAGGGGCAATCCTAATTTGGTATGTTTTTTGTTGAAAAACTTTTAATTTCATTATTTTTTTAGTTAAAAAATATTTTTTGTTTTTTTAAAAAGACATTACATAAAATCTTGAAAAATATTTTATTTCAAGATTAAATTCAAGTTTTTTTTTCAAGATTTCTTTTTCAGGATCAATATTGTATTAAATCATTTTGTATTAAAAACAAAAATGATTAACATATGTATGTGGGAGTTTGAAGTTAATGCGCGGGAGCATGCATTATGAATGAGTGCAATGGCAGAATGTGTTAAGCACATGGTAGAGCGTAGAAGAAAAATCCCTAAGCCGTAAAGACGTTAATTATCGAGCTATCTAATTTTTTATAATTGAATATTGTAAAATTAAATTAAAAAGAGTAAATTAAATTAAAGTATAAAGTTGTCAAGTTAATATTTTAAAGAGTTAAATTGAATAGCTAAAAATTAATAGTTGAATTAATTAATTAGTTTAGTAATTAAAAATATAACTGTTATTAAAATTACATTTTTTCTTTTTTTATTTCATCTAAAAACCTAAATTCCACAAAACTGGGGCCCAACCGGGATTGGGGTCAAACAATAAAAATTTAAATTAATTTAATAAAAGAAAAAACTAAATAAAACATTTAAACTAATTGTTGGAAATAGGAAATTATTAGTTCGGAAATTTTGGTGTATAGCAATTTTTTGGTGTCTACAAATTAAATTAGTAATTAAAAAAAATTAAATATCGCCAAAATTATAATATACTTTAATTGAATGGGATAAATTACTTCTCGTTGAGTAATTATACTTTCTCAAATAATAAATAAGAAAAATAAAATTACGTAATAAAAATAAAATTTTAAAATATAATTAAAAAAATTAAAATTTAGTAAATATAATTAAAAAAAATAAAAATTTTAAAATATAAATTTAATGTTAAGTTACAAGAATGTTAAGTTACCTACTCTATAAGTTACATACTATAAATCTAATAAATTTTGAGGCCAACTTTATATAAGCAACATATTAACACAAGAAAAAAATAGAAGCTTTCATCTTGATAATTCGCCATACAATTTATTGCGTCGATTGGACGTACATATGGTATATGTAGATGGTACCTACAGTGAGTTATATACATATAACACAAAAAGCATATCAACCTAAGAAAAAATAGAAGATTTCATCTTGTTAATTCGCCGTACAATTTATTACATCGATTGTACGTACATACAGTGAATTATATGCATTGAAGCCAGAGGTAGTAAACATTTTTTTTGTAAAAATTAAAACTCGTGTAAATAATAAAAATTTTTATTCGAAAACTTTTTTATGAATTTTGTTTTGTATGCTATTTTTTTTTACATATACTTTATACAAACTTAAATTGACTTCTACATTTATTATAAAATTAAAATAAAATGGCTGGAAATCGTTGTAAAGAAAGAGAAAGTTTAAATAGCACTAGTGGCGGGAACGAACACGTTGCCTCGGATATATAAAGATTTTTCAAGAATGAGAAGGCTTTAGAACAGAGTTAAGAAGATGCTCAACAGTTGACGCTAATCGTGCAATAATTAACAGTACAGGGATAGTAGGTGATGATGTAAGTCATCGTAATTTGCCAAATACCAGTTGTCAGGTGGTTAATTTCCAAAACAATGTACAGATGGATGTACAGACACCACGAAATCAATCCGCATTACCCAATCAACATAGTGTAAATTTTTTACCGAGTACTGAACACCCTAATAATTCAAATCATACTTCTCCAATAAATTTTTTATTAACAACTCAATACTCTAATAAGACAAATTCCAAAAATTTTTTGCTCAAATAGCCTCAATAGTCAATAGCCCTTCTAGTATCAGTAAAAGATGCTGCTGAAATGTTACCAAAATTTTCTAGTGAAAACGAATGCGAAGGGAACATTTGGATTAGCGACATAGAAAATGCTACTATTAATTTAGGTTATTCCGATCTAGAAATATTTTTTGCTAGGTAAACGATTATTAACAGGTCTAGCCGAAAAAGCGCTAAGAGCCAAACCCAATATCACATCGGGGTACTAATTAAAGCACTTCATGGCAAATTAATTTTCAGAGGCAATCAGCTCCGCAGATGTGCACAAGAAATTAGCGAGTACGAGGCAAAAGAAAGGAGAGTTGGTTTACGAATACCTAATAAATATGAGAGCGATTGGCGACAAGAGTGAAATGGAAGATGACGCCATTTTAAGATATGTTGTAGATGGAATTTACGATTCGCACAATATAAGCAATTGTTGTACGGATGCAGGTAGATACTGTAGTTTAAAGGAGAATTTCACGGCTATCTGCAGTGCAAAGAAGCCCAAGAACGGTCTAGGACGAATTCAACTAAAAAGAGGGTTCCTGATGGCATCGACAATAAGATACAACCAGGATGCTACAATTGTGGGAAAAGGGTCATAAAACGCAGACTGCCCCGAGAAAAGTCCAAAACGCTTTAAATGTAATTAATTCGGTCACATAACCAGAAATTGCAATAAAAATACTCCAAGTGCAGTGAAGATAAATTGCACCAGTGTTACTCTCCCACCAAGAACAAGAAACTCGGATGGAAAACTAACGGGCACGACATAGCAGCTTTAATCGATACTGGAAGCGATCTCACCTTAATCAGATATGACGAATATGAGAAAATCGGCGCTCCAGACGCAAGTTTATCAAAAATCTATTTACGAGGTCTACCAAATGAGCCTATTACAACACTTGGTCACTTTGAAGCTGTAATTTAAATATATCGCCACAACTTTAAAACAAACATTCACATAATATCAAAAGAGCATATGTTATATCCAATGCTAATTGGAAAAGACGTTTTGGGAAACACCAACATATCATTTAACGAAGACGGTATTAATATTAGGACACTTGGAAAATCATTAGTGAAATGTTTCATTGTAGCTGAAGACGAAGCGCTCTTAAATATTAGAAATAATAGTTGCAAAGAAAAAATTGAAAATATGATAAAGGAGTACAACCCCAAAAACGAAAATACCGCAAATGTTGTTTTAAAAATAGTACTAGAAGATAACACCCTAATTGCACAGGGTCCAAAACGACTAGCTTCACTTGAAAAACAATTAGTAGACAAACAAATTCAAGAATGATTACGGCAGGGAGTCATCAGACCTAGCTTATATGAGTTTTCAAGTCCCCTCGTATTTGTAAATAAAAAATATGAAACAAAAAGATTATGCGTGGACTATCGAATGCTGAACAAGCAAATTATAAGAAGTCCCTTCCACCTGTCTCTAATCGAAGATCACATTATTGCTTTAAGTACTGCTAACGTTTATAATTGCCTAGATTTAGAAAATGGATTCTTCCACGTACCCATCGATAAAGAAAGCCAATAACGTCGTTTGTAATATTATCTGTTCAGTGGGGATTTACAAAAGCGCTATTTGACCTGAGTATATCTCCATTGGTATTCCAAAAATTCATAAATAAAGTATTAAAACATTTAATATAATTGAACTTTATTTTAATTTATATTGATATACTATCAACTGAAATTGCTGCATTTGAAAAACTTAAAGAATATTTATGTTTTAAACCAACTTTAAAACTTTAAGATCGCGAAACGGAACTACACACAGATGCTTCCAAGCTGGGTTATGGCGCCATTTTATTACAAAAGTGTGATGACGGAAAATTCCATCTTTCCAATTCCAAAAATTGGAATTCCAATTCCAATTCCAAAAAAAAAAAACCGAACAATTGTATTATAGCTACCAGCTGGAATGTTAGCTATAGTAGAAGTATTGAAGAAATTGCATATGTTTTTACTAGGGATACATTTTAAGATCATAACTGATTGTGCGGTATTTAAAATGACTATGCTAGAAAAGTTTATCTAATATGGTAGCAGGATAAGCACTATCTTTACAGCGATGCAATTACGAACTGGAGCACCGTAACAGTAAATAAATGAGTCATGTCAACTCTCTAAGCAGGAACCAACAAACTTCTGAAGAAGATGAAAACATCTCAGAAAAAAGATGAAAACTTAAAATTCATTATAACACTTTTAAGTAATGAACCTTATCAAGACTTCTCACTCAAGAATCGTATTCTTTAAAGAATCTGGAAGACGGAACTATTGTGTCCATAGACGGAATCTGGAATTATTGTGTGTACCACAGAAAATGCAGGAAGAAATTGTAAGAGGTTTACGAAAATGGAAAAAAAAATGGAAGAAATTATTGAGAATGGGTATTACATACCAATATTAAATGGGAAAATCGTGTCTTGTAGAAGAAATTGTATACCTTGCATTCCGGGGAGTAGAAAAACAGGAAAGGTACCTTTATCACATGGGCCCACTACTTCGGCCCACTATCAGCGACAAAAGGAAATTATTGTTACATTTTGAGCGTAATCGATGCGTTTTCAAAATTTACGTAGCTTTATCCCGTTAAGACAACAAAAACTGAAGAAGTTTTATTAAAACTCGAACAACAAAAACCCGTTTTTGGAAATATGACACGAATCATAAGCGAACACGTCTGGGTACCCCACGCAACGCACAAATGGAGAGACTAAATGAAATTATCATACCAGTATTAACTAAATTATCAATAAAGGATCCAACTAAGAGGTACACGTTCACAAACCAACTCCAAAGATGTATAAATTCTACTTTCCAAAGAAATATCGAGCGGTCTCCATTAGAGCTGCTAGAAGGCGTAAAAATTAAAAACGGCGTAGACGTTTCGCTAGCGCAAGCTGTAAATGAAAAGATTTCTCATGTGTTTGTCGAAAAAAGAGAAGAAATTTCCGAAGAAGCTCGTGAGTCCAAGGTACAAAACGAAAATAAAAAATCTTCTAATAAAAAAAGAAAACGGGCTAACCAGTACGACGTCGAAGATATGGTTGCAATTAAACGAGTAAATTCGGTACAAAATTAAAAATATTTCCAAAATTTCTAGGTCCATATAGGGTCACGAAAGTTAGTTTCTGGCAAAGATAGATACACCGTATATAAAATTGGTAATCAAGAAGGTCCCAGAACAACAACGAATGGTGCAGAGCACATGAAGCCCTTACAGAATTTCGACAAACTTCAAACGAGGGTAGCGATGATATTAAAGATATGGTGAATATATTTAATATGAACTGCTGCACAACAATTAAGAAAAAAAAGCATCGAATAAATTCAAAAAATAAATTAAAATAAAGGCGACTTAAAAATGATCATGTTTAAAAATAAAAATGCTTATGCTCAAAGATGTAAAACTAGAAAGACGAAGTGACGCTGATAAGAAGTATAATGAGTTATAAAATTACTGCCAAAAACGAATATACAGCTAAAGTAATAAAAAAGCACCTTTTTTCTGAACGATAAGATGTGAAGACAAATCTAAAACATGGTGTATGGTATGCTTTCTATTAAAAAAATTTTTTTTTATATTTTACATTTTTTGAGGAAAAATGACGAAGAAGTAAAGACGAAAATATAAGTTTCCGAGGAAGTAGAAACTTTTCAGGATGGCCGAATTTATGGGAGTCTCCTCTGAAGTTAATGTGAGGCAGTAAGGAGTGCATTATCAATGAATGTAATTGCATTGCATTTACCAGTTATCACATATTCGCATATAGAACATAAAATGTGCTAAGGACATGGTAGTGCAGTAGAAGAAAAATACTTAAGCCGTAAAGACGTTAATTATCGAGTTATCTAATTTTTTTATTGTTGAGCATTAAAATTAAATTACAATGATTAAATTACATTAAAGTATAAAGTTTTCCAGTTAATATTTTAGAGTTAAATTGAATAGCTAAAATGACAATAGTTGAATTAATTAATTAGTTTAGTAATTAAAAATACAACTGTTATTAAAATTACATTTTTTCTGTTTTTAGAACATTCAAAAAGTTAAATCCCAAATGTATTTCATAATATTATTCAGCTTAAAATTTTGGATATACTTTACTTTAGGCACATTGTTGGATCCTATTCACTCTTAATTAAGAGATACTTTAGATTAGACGTGATGGAACGCTATATTTGTCCAACTAAGCGATGGGTACACTAAGGGCTTCAAAAAACGCTTTGAAAATTTGTGGGGGCAACTAACTTAAAGAACCGTCGTACCTAAATTTCTGGAACTACGGACCATTGACAGGACTTAAATGAAAACCATGAAAATTTCCTTTCAAAAGAAGTGTACAATGTTTTAAGATATTCAACGATTTCGGAACAGGGTGTTTAAATATCCTTAAATTAAAAAAGATTGTGGTTTTAATTAAATTAAATAAAAAATATCGATATAACGGTACATTTTTTATGACATCATTCGTTTGACTTTTTGTTCCTCTTTCTAAAATGCTTCCAATAACTCCTCTAGCTAGTAGTTTTTGAGTTATTAAAACTAATTAAAACTAAAGGGTGAAAATTAAATACACATCATAGAATATAAGAATTTCATATAAACCTATAAGGAAATGCTTTAAAAAAAACAATTTTATATATTGGAATTATGTAGTGATATAATATTATTTGCATGTAGAGAAATCGATCTAAATTTTGTAGATATGTATGTATGTAAATTAATTTATACATAATTATAAAATTATATAATAATAGGTATGTACATTTTATGTTAGCTGAAAACATAGATTTTTTGCATACAATTTGTTTCCACAGCATAACAAATTTTTAAAATTGAAAACAAAATTAAAATTCTTTATAATTAACCATATAAAAACAAATAATTTTAATATTGATAACAACAAAACTGTTAATTTATTAATTTAAAAGTCTACTTACCCAATCTTAATTACAGAAATTAAAATCTTATAAATAATTTTTAGTAATTTAATGATATTTTTCAAATGTATACTGCATTATTAAAAAACTTTTTTGTTATCACATATTTTTATTTGTTTATAATGATAGAAAAGAAATCCATTAAAGTAAATTAGTCTGATTTTGACAATTAAATAAAATAAAGTAATATTAATCTCATTTTTGTTAATACTTCATCTAGCCTTAAAGAATTAAAATCAATAAATAATACAGGTAATTCTATTAATAATCTTAAAATCTTCTCTCACAACTGTAGTGGTAGGAAAAGCAAGCTTAAGAAATTATATGTTGATGCTAAATCTGGTTATTTCAGTGTGCTAACTATTCACGAAACATGGCTAAACGATTCTTTCCAAAATGAAGGAATACTGAATAGTCATTGTTCGATTTATAGAACGGATAGATCACCAATTTATCAAAGTAAACTTAGGTAATAACTTTCTATACCTAGGAATAGTTTATTTTCCGCCCAATTCTGACAATTCTTCATATTCTGAATTTTTCGATATATATCACCATATTATATCTAATATGACGATTGAAGATTTTAATCGTCCTGCACTGACTCAGATAGTTTGTTAGACGATTCAGATAGTTTGTTACTACCAATTAACTTTCATAACGATATTGATTTCGATATTATTAGTGAATTATATTATTAGTGAATTATATGATACAACGATCAGTTATTCAAATAAAAACAACAAGTGGTTAGATCTTGCATTTTCAAAATTTTATGTTAGAGTGGTGGTAAAACTCGCAGATGATGCAGTCAATCTGTTCGCTAATACCCCTCATCATAACGCAATCATCTTCGAAATTGCCAATTTGCCGCAGTTCGCCAAATCTTACAATGATAATAATATTGTTTATGACATTTCTAACACTGATTATCAAAGGATTAATAATGCTTTATCTATCACACATTGAGACGAGCTGTTTATACAACACGACATTAACGCAATAATCTGTATCTTTTATGTAAAAATATTTGACATAATTAACTCCTTTGTGCCAAAAATTCATAAAAGATAAAACAACAGAACCTTAGCTTGATAGGGAAATAAGGGCATTGCGTAATCAACTTTACAAAAAAATTAAAATTAGAGCCTGACGTTAATTTACTGAACATTTACAAGGATCTTGCTCTAGAATTTAAATAAAAATTAAATTTACCATATGATAATTAAGTCACGGAAATCGGAAACAAATTAATTTAACACTTATATTTTAGGTGATTTTAATTTAAATTTATTGAGTAATACACAAAAAAAATAATAACTACATAAATTACATGATAATGAACTCTTTTTACATATTATGTAATAAAAATATCACTACTAGAAATGTAACTAAAACATGTATTGATCACATATTCACTAACAATTTAACAGAAACAATTAATTTATAATATAATATTGATTTATTAGATCACAATATTATTATAGTTGAAGTCTTAAATAATAATATGACATCCAACAAAAAGTAAAAGTCAACAAGTTCCACGCAATCCACTTCCACATATAATAAGGTTACCAACTTCCAAGTATTGAAGCGATTACTAAATGAAGAATTGATTACTATTAATCCTATGAAAAATTGTGAAGAGTTTCTTTCTGAATTTATTTTAAAAATGAAAACTAAAATCGATTCAGCATCATGCATGAAAGTAAAGAAATATTTCAATAATAATAATAAAAATTGGATCGACAAGGAATTGATTTGTATAATGAAAGCAAAACATTTTTGGTACTTAAATGGAGAAATAATACGTCGAATATTGAATTAAAAAATCATTATAAGTAATACAGAAATAAGATGACCAGTATACGTAGAAAAAAAAAAAATTATATTTTGAACACAAATTTAAAGATAATAATTCAAAACTCTACTAAAACTTGGTGTTGCATTAATGAACTAATTTAGTGATAGTACAAATAGAAAAAAAGAAATGCCAGATTTGCTTCAGGGACTGTCAGAAATAGAAGAAAAAATAAAAATAAATCAATTAAACAGACATTTTGCTACAACAGGGGAAATACTAGCCAACAAATGTGAAGATAGAATACATTACACAAGAACAAAAACAACTAAATCTTTCGAATTTGAGACAGTAGATAAGAATGTTATCTTCAATACAATTAAAAGCCTTAACAATTCCAAAGCAATAAAAAACTTAAATCTTTCATCGAACATATTAAAAAATTGCAATGAAATGCTGTGTGAACAAATAGCAATAATAGTAAATAAATCCCTAAGAGAAGGTGTGGTTCCAGAACAATTAAAAATGGGAAGAATAGTACCTGTCTTTACATCCAGTGATAAACAGGATCCAAATAACTACTGCCAAATTTGCATACGAACAGTATTAGCAAAAATCATCGAAAAAGTAGTTAATTGACAAATTTGCAAATTTTTACATAGCAATAACTTATTATCCAAACGGTAGTATGGTTTTAGGAAAAAATCTAACACAGAAATGGCACTGGTAGACATGGTTACCTTTGTACAAAGCTTAAAAGATAAAGAAAAATCAGTATCTCTAGTCTTCATGGATTTATCTAAAGCATTCGATTCGGTTGATCCTAGAATACTTCTTAAAATACTACAATCGTTTGGTGTTAAGGAAAAGGCTCTTAAGTGGTTTGCTTCTTACCTAAGTAATCGTAATCAGTACACACAAATTGGGAGTAGCATAAGTGACTCAGAAAAGACAAAATTTCGGATACCGCAAGGCAGCATTTTAGGACCATTACTCTTTATACTTTATATTGAGGCTATTCAGCAAATTGACATAAATGCAGAAATATTTTTGTACACCAATGTTATTTGTTTTATATTTCAAGCAGACACCCATACGGATCTACTACATAAAATGAATACTCAATTAACCAACATCAGCGAGTGGATGATTACTCAAAAATTAACCATAAATATAGGAAAAACCAAATTCATGGTTATTGGAAATCTTCCACAGAAATTAAATATTGAAATTGCTGATAAAAAGCTGGAGCAAGTTCAAGAATATAAATATCTAGGTTTTTGGAAAGATTCCAAATTCAAGTGGAACGTGTTTCCATTGTATTTAGCTAGAAAACTTTCGTCAATTGCTGAGGTATTTAGAAAAATATCATATGTGTTACCCAATTCTGTGAAAAAGCAAATGTATTTTGCCCTTTTTCATAGTCACTGAACATATGACATACATTTGTGGGGAACAGCAACAAAACAAAACATGCAAGATATACAAGTAATACAAAACAAAGCCTTAAAAAATCTCTATCAGTACAAACGGTTGGAAAAAACAAAGTATATTCATAGCGCAAATAATCTACTATTAATTAAAGATCTGATACAAGTAAAACTTATTCTACACATACATAATATATACCATGATACTGTTCACACTGCAACAACATTAACTAAACGCAGAGAACATCATAACATTAATGTTCGAAATCAGCAATCACTGCACGTTGTTCGTAAAAGGACAACACAATTTGGTCTTTCAACTACAATGCATCTTGCTGCTAATCTCTATAACAAATAGGACAATAATTTAAAAACACTAAAAAGTTTAAAACTTAAAAAAAAATTAACAACACGAATTATTGGTGAATATAGTACATATGTAGAATCAGTGTTAAACATTTTATTTTTTAATATTTTCATTTATTAATATTTGTAATATAAAATTAATTTATATTACAAATTACAAGATAAAAACGAATGCTGCAACTTATTTTGTTTGTTAATTATATTTGAAATATCTGAAATGTCAAAATTACTTTTTTTTTTATTAATTTTAAAAGTTTAAAGTTTTCTTTTTTGTTTACTGCTAATTTCTTTTTGTTTTTGTTATATTAATTTGAATTTATTGTTTTTTTTTGCTAATATTGTTATTATTATTATTTATTTTATATAAACCACATTACACTTGTCATAATTTATACCTCTGGTTTTGGTTGGTTAAAGTCCAACACTACTCTGAGGAACCACGTGTAGTTCCTCTTGGTGACTTTCGAGTTTTCACCAACTCTCGTATACAAAAAAAATAATCAAAAATCAAAAAAATCTCAACATGTAGAAGTACACCACAAATACCACAAATACCACAAAGCAATTATAAAACGTAATATTATCACAGATTACTATTTACACGTCTGGTCTTGGTCGATCTGATCAAATGATATCGTACTATTAGATCGATCTAATCAAATGATATCGTACATCACCACGCCAATCAATTCGGTGTATTGTTTGAAACTCCTATTATACACAAAATTGCACAAAAAAATAAAATTCTTGGTATTATTACTTATTACTTCACTGTTAGATTTTCTACCACAATTATCTAGTGATACGTCCATCCGTCCGCACTATAACTCGAAAAGTAAAGAAGTTAGGAGGCTGAAATTTTTTTACGTCACTTTTGCAAAATTGATAGTTTTGCTTTTTAAATCCAGCATTTTCGAAATTTCAGAAATTTTGTGAAAAGATGTCGAGTTGTATACTAACTACTTCTGTAAAATTTGGTTGTGCTAGAGCAACAGGTTCAGGCTCCTTGCACATCTTGAAACTTAATGAAGCTAGGCGTCTGAAATTTTACAAAAGATGATCGAGGTTTATAGAATAATTTCTGTAAAATTTTGTTGTGTTGGTGCAATAGGTTCGGATAACTGTCATACAACTCCAAAATTTTCATAAATATATCTCGGTATACAATTCGGTAATAAAATATCAGAAATTTTGTAAAAGATGATGAAGTTTTATGGAAACAACATATATATATTTTTTTTTCCTAAGGAAGGTGGGAATCTTCCAAAGACACCAAGAATTTCCCCCTTGGTAGTGTCAGATTCTTACTGACTAAACCCACCTCCCGCTTTAGCCAATATAATGGGATGAAACCCTTACCTGCGAACGCAGTATATTGGCTAGGGAGCAGGGATAGGAAAGGATATGAAAGGATAGGAAATGGATACGGAAACATTGAATTGGGAGTGGGACTGTAAGGAAACAATAAATTCGCCTATTATTATTACTATTTTGCTAACAGTGACTATAGCCGTTACAACCAAACATGTAGTAGTATATAACACCTTACTACTTGAGGTAATTATTGGAGGCAACCCCCACTGTCACTGTAGCAGCTATTATTATTGGTATTAGTATTCTTATTAATATTATTATTATTTTACTACAGAGTCAGCGCCATCAGTGGATTACAACGTGCAGCAGTATATACTTTACTTGCATGATATAACCAAAGATAGCTCCACTGTAGCAGCTATTATTATTATTATTATTATAATATTATTATTATTACTATTATTATTATTATCATTACTATACTATTATTATTATTGTTATTATTACTATTATTATTATTATTGTTATTATTACTATTATTACTATTATTATTATTACTATTATTATTAATATTATTATTGTTATCATTATTATTATTATTATTATTACTACTATTAACTATCTATACGATATACATTATTACGATATAAAAGTACTACATATTTTTTATTTCGTTAGACCCTTCGATTGAAAGGTTGGCGACTTAATATGAGTCATGAATCAGCGCCATGAGTCAGATTACGTTCATACGTGTATCCCAGAGCTGACACAGTCTACTTTACTTTGCTATTTCTTGTTTTAATATAAGGTGGTGTCGCGATAATCAATTTTTTTTTTGACTTTCAACTTTGGACGATTTGGACGTGTCGGGGAAAACAATTTGTGTTGGTTTAAGTCAACTGAGTTTTAGCAACATTTTTTCGGATAACATCGGAATTGTCGTAAAAAGACTTACAACCTGATACAATGTAAAATTTATGAACCCAAACGCATTGTATCGAAAATAAATGCCGACTTTTATAAATATTGGCTGTTATTTTGCAAAAGCTCTCTTATGTTAGGAACCAGAAGTCGGACCGATACAATTTAAAAAGCCTAGTCCCCGATACTGTAATAGAAAGTAAAAAAGAAAACAAAAATAGAAAAAGTTGCGGAAAGTGGCACCATAGTTTTTGTGGTTCGTTTTTTGGGGCTTAAACTTTTATATTTTTGTTTACTGTATTTAAATTCTACTACAAAATCGGTAAGTACGTTTTTTAAATCATGTCGGTCCGACTTCTTATTCCCAAACTAAAGGGGGCTTCTTGTAACCTATGCTATGCAGTCATGGGTTGTTTATGAAAATGTCCATATTTTAATTATACTTATTTTTTTTTCTAAATCCAATTTATTTTTATTTGTGTATCCAAAGTGAATAAAATAAACCGTCTGAACACTAAACAAAATTTTCTGTTTAAATTATTTTTTAAAATATCGACATTTCATTTGCAAAAAATCAAAATTGAAACAACTTGAATCATTTAATTGAAACTTAGCCAACACCCGCAAATTTTTGAGTAGAATTGAAAAATGTGAAAATTCAAAATTTAAATGCCATTTATGCATAGTAGTATAGTGAGAATTTTATTTTGTAAGATATAGAATATTTTGTATATGTATTAATAATATGCACGATATATTATATAGCAAACTATAATCAGAGAATATATTTTATAGTTAGTTTCTTGGATATTTTCAAATGTTTCGTGGATATTTATGGATATTCTTTTAGCTTTATCTCTTTTACACACATCATTTTTATATTTTCTACCTATGCTCTAATATTTCCGTGGATACATCAGTGTAATAAAAATCAGCCTTTTTATAATTTAATTAGTTGTTACAAAAACTATACAAACATTAATTGTTACAAAAACTATATAGATCACCTTATGCTACGATTTAATAAAGTTGACACTGACCTAAATGATAATATAACCAAGACAGCTATTAAAAGTATAATTCTCATCACTTAATATATAATTTTTAATGTTTCTCAAAGGGTTAACTTTATTTTTTTTATCAGTGTAGATATATATTAATATATCTATTTAATTAATGTAGCGAAACGCGAAGTTAATAAAAACTAATCTTTATAGTGAGTGGACACTAAAAAGCAAGCATTTATAATTTAGAAAATTATTGGAAACATGTTTTTGCAATACAAAATGCAAAATGCAAGTAAATACAAAATAAATTATTTGATTAAACTTACAAACATCACTAAGTCTGCCATTACTTGAATCTTCATCAGTCAATACAGATATTTCAACGCTACTCCTTTCCACTTTTTTATTTCCCATACTGCTAAATTTATTTGAATAATTATCTTTTATTGGTACATCGAGGAATTTCCTATATTCAAGAGACTGAAAGTTTAATTTTTAATTTTTGTCTTCTCTTTTGTATTTCAAATATTGACTTACCAAAACACTTTCTTCGGAATATGTATCAGAGCCTATTGCAATACGTTTATTATGTGATCGCCTTCTTAAATGAGGAATAAATCTTGAAGTTAAGGATTCTTTATCGTATAAGCGTTGCTCAATTTTTGAAACGTTATCCAACAACACACTTGTTTGGTCTGAACAAGAGGACGTAATAATATTTTGTTGAAAATACGTTTCAGGTAATTCCCCATTTTCAAAAAAGTATTCGTACTGAAAGTTTTTAATAAATTAAATTGTGCAAAACAACATGTTTGTAAATTCAAAGTATTATAATACCTGAGAGACCAACAATTCAACAATACGACATTGATGTTTCATATCTTTAACAGCCATATCAAGTGTTTCATTTGGTATACGAATAATTGATGGTCCAAAAATTATAGCTAAGTTTTTAGGTTCCATTAAATTAACTTTACAGTTTTTGCTTACTTTGTTTAAATGTCTTATAATATATTTCATTGTTTCATATGAATGTTGTGGTAATGTTTTTAGTAAAAAACACAATTCTTTTAAACGGCGATCATTACATTTTTTATCAGCTTCAATAAAATTAATATAAGATGTACCAGGTAGTAAAGCATCTGGTAAACTTCTAATAAATAATTTTAATAAACTGGAAACAACATTAACGTCTTCCCAGCGAATATCCGTATTAATGGAATCCCATTGAAAATCACTTTTATTAACTTGATCTCTAAGTTCTGATATAGCTGCTTTATTTCCAGGTATTCGATAAATACCGATTATTTGTAATCCTTTTCGTTCAACAATTTTAGTGCATAAATCAACAATTAATGGTACAAAAATATTTTCTTTGGACTGAAATAAAAAAAAAAATAGTCATGTAGTTATATAATACACAAGAACTTGACAAGATCTCGCCAACATATAAAAAAAAATTTTATTTATATAATAAATCACGCACACTTTATATAAATTATACTGGCAATGATAATATTTCTATATATCCATTTAATAACTACATGTAAATTCAGGAAATTTTATTAGCAGAAACACAAATCTATGATTAAATGTAGGAAATTTTAAGATTTTTTACATTTTAAAACGCATATATTACGAGTATATACAAAAAAATTTAGCAAAGTTTTAATTTGTTATGTTGCGGCCAATGTTGTTATGTTGCGGCCAAAAAAATTATTTTACCCATAGAGATTTAGAATAGAATTTTTTTCAAAGCCCATTAAAGTTTTCAAAACAATGCTATTACATTAATTAACTAGCCCATGATATTAAAAGCTGTAGAAGTGCAAATAAATTAGTTCGACTGCTGATTTTAAAAATCAATTTAAAATTAAAAATATATAAATTTATTAAATTAATTTCTTAATAAATTAACATTAAGCTTAATATCAATGCATATACAAATATTAGCAGAAAAATCCGTATTTGGTTCATTTTATGAAATAAAAATTATTAACTTTTGTTTTTACTTTGTAATCCATAATATTTTCAAATAAATATTGAACCAGGTTAAAAATGTGTATAAAAACTGTAAGATTTTCTGTTCCTTAAATAGTATGTATGCACCGAATCTATGTACCGAATTTTGATAAAATGCTGTACTGAAATACGAATACCAATATAACTAATTGTCTAATCTTTATACTATTTTTAAACATATGTACATTATAGACATAGTATGTACATATTTTAACAATATTTTTGCAAAATACATATACCCATACATATTATATACACTTCAAGTATAATAATGATATGATGATAATAATAATTTTATGATAGTAGATTTTTTAAATTTTTTAATAATAAAAAAGTGAAAAGGAATGAATCGAATTAAAGTTCATAAAAGTTTTAAACAATCTCTTAACTAAAAAATAAAAATACAAATAACTATCATAAAATTTATTTATCACATAATATATTATCAACTTCTTTTTGTTCAATTTAATCAATCAATATCATCAGTTATAATATATTAAAAAAAAACCACTTTTTATACCGTACACCTAAAGTATAGGGCATATTAACTTTGGTATGGAGTTTGTAACCACCAAAAGGAAGCGAGCTAGATATGGACATGTATATATATTCTGAATCAGGATCACCTCCTAAGTCGATTTAATGATATCCGTCGGACCGTCCGTTCGCACGATAACTCACAAACTAGTAAAGCTATCTTGATGAAATTTATATAGTAGGTTACTAATTACGAAAGGAAGGCTAAGTTCGAATCTCGACAAAATCGGTCCATGGGTTCGGATTGTGGAAGCTACCGAATGATTCCGGGGCAAACGAGATTATCCCCAAAACCAACAAATACAGAACTTATAAATTTTTTACAATGATATTCCTTCCCGTTTGATTTATGTCTCTGAAATTTAAGAGGATTTGGTCCATGGGTTTGGATTTTGGAAGCTTCCGAAAGAGCCCCAGAGCAAATGAAATTATCTCCAAAAATAACAAAGATATAACCTTTAAATTTGTTACAGTGGTATTCTTTCGTGTTTTATTTATGTTTCTGAAATTTGGGAGGATTTGGTTTATGAGTTCGGATCTTGCAAGCTTCCGAACGAGCCCCAGATCAAACGAGTAAATCTCCACAACCAACAAAGATAGAACCATTATTATACTCTACACCTAAAGTATAGGGTATATTAACTTTGGTATGGAGTTTGTAACCACCAAAAAGAAGCGAGTTAGATATGGACATGTATATATATTCTGAATCAGGATCACCTCCTGAGTCGATTTAACGATGTCCGTCCGTTCGCACGATAACTCAAAAACTAATAAAGCTATCTTGATGAAATTTATATAGTAGGTTACTAATTACGAAAGGAAGGCTAAGTTCGAATCTGGACAAAATCGGTCCATGGGTTCGGATTCTGGAAGCTTCCGAATGATTCCGGAGCAAACGAGATTATCTCCAAAACCAACAAATATAGAACCTTTAAATTTTGTACAATGATGTTCCTTCGCGTTCGATTTATGTCTCTCAAATTTAAGAGGATTTGGTCCATGGGCTTGGATTTTGGAAACTTCCGAACGAGCACCAGAGCAAATGAGATTATCTCCAAAACCAATAAAGATATAACCTTTAAATTTTGTACAATGATGTTCCCTCCCGCTCGATTTATGTCTCCAAAATTTGAGAGGATTTGGTCCATGGGTTCGCATTTTGGAAGCTTCCGAACGAGCCCCAGAGTAAACGAGATTATCTCCAAAATCAACAAAGTTAGAACCTTTAAATTTTGTACAATGATGTTCCTTCCCGTTCGATTTATGTCTCTGAAATTTAAGAGGATTTGGTCCATGGGTTTGGATTTTGGAAACTTCCGAACGAGCACCAGAGCAAATGAGATTATCTCCAAAACCAACTAAGATATAACCTTTAAATTTGGCAGAGTGGTGTTATTTCATGTTTTATTTAAGTCTCTGAAATTTGAGAGGATTTGGTTCATGGGTTCGGATCTTGGAAGCTTCCGAACAAGCCCTAGAGCAAACGAGTATATTTCCAAAACCAACAAAGATAGAACCTTTATTTTTAGTACAAGAGTGTGCTGTTATGTTTCCTTTTCTATAAAATTAGAAACTGACATTTGAAAGAATTCGAACCATGTATTCGTATATTGGAAGCTTCCGAACGAGCCCCAGAGCAAACGAGATTATCTCCAAAACCAACAAAGATAGAACCTTTAAATTTTGTACAATGATGTTCCTTCCCGTTCGATTTATGTCTCTGAAATTTAAGAGGATTTGGACCATGTTTTCGGATCTTGGAAGCTTCCGAACGAGCCCTAGAGCAAACGAGTATATCTCCACAACCAACAAATATAGAACCTTTATTTTTAGTACAAGAGTGTGCTATTATGTTTCCTTTTCTATAAAATTAGAAACTGACATTTGAAAGAATTCGAACCATGTATTCGTATATTGGAAGCTTCCGAACGAGCCCCAGAGCAAACGAGATTATCTCTAAAACCAACAAAGATAGAACCTTTAAATTTTGTACAATAATGTTCCTTCCCGTTTGATTTATGTCTCTGAAATTTAACAGGGTATGGTCCATGGGTTTGGATTTTGGAAGCTTCCGAACGAGTCCCAGAGCAAAAGAGTATATCTCCACAACCAACAATGATAGAACTTTTATTTTTAGTACAAAGGTGTTCTGTTATGTTTCCTTTTCTATAAAATTGGAAACTGACATTTGAAAGAATTTGAACCATGGATTCGTATTTTGGAAGCTTCCAAACGAGCCCCAGAGCAAACGAGATTATCTCTAAAACCAACAAAGATAGAACCTTTAAATTTTGTACAATAATGTTCCTTCCCGTTTGATTTATGTCTCTGAAATTTAACAGGGTATGGTCCATGGGTTTGGATTTTGGAAGCTTCCGAACGAGTCCCAGAGAAAAAGAGTATATCTCCACAACCAACAATGATAGAACTTTTATTTTTAGTACAAAGGTGTTCTGTTATGTTACCTTTTCTATAAAATTGGAAACTGACATTTGAAAGAATTTGAACCATGGATTCGTATTTTGGAAGCTTCCAAACGAGCCCCAGAGCAAACGAGATTATCTACAAAACCAACAAAGATAGAACTTTTAAATTTTTTACAATGATGTTCCTTCCCGTTTGATTTATGTCTCTGCAATTTAACAGGGTATGGTCCATGGGTTTGGATTTTGGAAGCTTCCGAACGAGCCCCAGAGCAAACGAGTATATCTGCACAACCAACAATGATAGAACCTTTATTTTTAGTATAAGAGTGTGCTGTTATGTTTCCTTTTCTATAAAATTAGAAACTGACATTTGAAAGAGTTCGAACCATGTATTCGTATATTGGAAGCTTCCGAACGAGCCCCAGAGCAAACGAGATTATCTCTAAAACCAACAAAGATAGAACCTTTAAATTTTGTACAATAATGTTCCTTCCCGTTTGATTTATGTCTCTGAAATTTAACAGGGTATGGTCCATGGGTTTGGATTTTGGAAGCTTCCGAACGAGTCCCAGAGCAAAAGAGTATATCTCCACAACCAACAATGATAGAACTTTTATTTTTAGTACAAAGGTGTTCTGTTATGTTTCCTTTTCTATAAAATTGGAAACTGACATTTGAAAGAATTTGAACCATGGATTCGTATTTTGGAAGCTTCCAAACGAGCCCCAGAGCAAACGAGATTATCTCCAAAACCAACAAAGATAGAACCTTTAAATTTTGTACAATGATGTTCCTTCTCGTTCGATTTATGTCTCTGAAATTTAAGAGGATTTGGTCCATGGGTTTGGATTTTGGAAACTTCCGAACGAGCACCAGAGCAAATGAGATTATCTCCAAAACCAACTAAGATATAACCTTTAATTTTGGCAGAGTGGTGTTCTTTCATGTTTTATTTAAGTCTCTGAAATTTGAGAGGATTTGGTTCATGGGTTCGGATCTTGGAAGCTTCCGAACGAGCCCTAGAGAAAACGAGTATATCTCCACAACCAACAAAGATAGAACCTTTATTTTTAGTACAAGAGTGTGCTGTTATGTTTCTTTTCTGTAAAATTGGAAACTGACATTTGAAAGAATTTGAACCATGGATTCGTATTTTGGAAGCTTCCGAACGAGCCCCAGAGCAAACGAGATTATCTACAAAACCAATAAAGATAGAACCTTTAAATTTTTTACAATGATGTTCCTTCCCGTTTGATTTATGTCTCTGAAATTTAACAGGGTATGGTCCATGGGTTTGGATTTTGGAAGCTTCCGAACGAGCCCCAGAGCAAACGAGTATATCTCCACAACCAACAATGATAGAACTTTTATTTTTAGTACAAAGGTGTTCTTTATGTTTCCTTTTCTATAAAATTGGAAACTGACATTTGAAAGAATTTGAACCATGGATTCGTATTTTGGAAGCTTCCAAACGAGCCCCAGAGCAAACGAGATTATCTACAAAACCAACAAAGACAGAACCTATAAATTTTTTACAATGATGTTCCTTCCCGTTTGATTTATGTCTCTGAAATTTAAGAGGATTTGGTCCATGGGTTTGGATTTTGGAAGCTTCCGAAAGAGCGCCAGAGCAAATGAGATTATCTCCAAAACCAACAAAGATAGAACCATTATTATACCCTACACCTTAAGTATAAGGTATATTAACTTTGGTATGGAGTTTGTAACCACCAAAAAGGAGCGAGTTAGATATGGACATGTATATATATTCTGAATCAGGATCACCTCCAGAGTCGATTTAACGATGTCCGTCCGTTCGCACGATAACTCAAAAACTAATAAAGCTATCTCGATGAAATTTATATAGTAGGTTACTAATTACGAAAGGAAGGCTAAGTTCGAATCTGGACAAAATCGGTCCATGCGTTCGGATTCTGGAAGCTTCCGAATGATTCCGGAGCAAACGAGATTATCTCCAAAACCAACAAAGATAGAACCTTTAAATTTTGTACAATGATGTTCCTTCGCGTTCGATTTATGTCTTTGAAATTTAAGAGGATTTGGTCCATGGCTTTGGATTTTGGAAGCTTCCGAACGAGCACCAGAGCAAATGAAATTATCTCCAAAACCAATAAAGATATATAGGGGCTTCGGTAGCCTAGTGGGTAGGCGCGTGGCTTATTAACCGAAGGAGTGTGGGTTCGATCCCTGCACAGGTCGTAAGTGTTTTTCTTTACATACCCCCCTTACGACCAAATATAATGTAAATATATAGTATATAATATAAACAAAATAAATAATATTAGTATATAATTTAATAATAGTATAAAAACCTATAATGGCCTTGGTAGCCGATGGTTCAATAATATTGCATTACATTTATGTATGCAATGTTAATATAAATAAATAAATAAATAAAGATATAACCTTTAAATTTTGTACAATGATGTTCCCTCCCGTTCGATTTATGTCTCTAAAATTTGAGAGGATTTGGTCTATGGGTTCGGATTTTGGAAGCTTCCAAACGAGCCCGAGAGCAAACAAGATTATCTCCAAAATCAACAAAGTTAGAACCTTTAAATTTTGTACAATGATGTTCCTTCCCGTTCGATTTATGTCTCTGAACTTTAAGAGGATTTGGTCCATAGGTTTGGATTTTGGAAGCTTCCGAACGAGCACCAGAGCAAATGAGATTATCTCCAAAACCAACTAAGATATAACCTTAAAATTTGGCAGAGTGGTGTTCTTTCATGTTTTATTTAAGTCTCTGAAATTTGAGAGGATTTGGTTCATGGATTCGGATCTTGGAAGCTTCCGAACGAGCCCTAGAGCAAACGAGTATATCTCCACAACCAACAAAGATAGAACCTTTATTTTTAGTACAAAGGTGTTCTGTTATATTTCCTTTTCTGTAAAATTGGAAACTGACATTTGGAAGAATTCGAACCATGGATTCGTATATTGGAAGCTTCCGAACGAGCCCCAGAGCAAACGAGATTATCTACAAAACCAACAAAGATAGAACCTTTAAATTTTTACAATGATGTTCCTTCCCGTTTGATTTATGTCTCTGAAATTTAACAGGGTATGGTCCTTGGATTTGGATTTGGGAAGCTTCCGAACGAGCCCCAGAGCAAACGAGTATATCTCTACAACCAACAATGATAGACCTTTTATTTTTAGTACAAAGGTGTTCTGTTATGCTTCCTTTTCTATAAAATTAGAAACTGACATTTGAAAGAATTTGAATCATGGGTTTGTATTTTGGAAACTCCCGGACGATTACAAGAGCAAACGAGCATATCTCCAAAACCAACAAAAGTAGAACCTTTAAATTTAGTACAATGGTGTTCTGGCATGTTTTCTTTATGTCCCTGAGATGGATTTGATGAATTGGAGTGGCAATTCGGGTACCTGACACACGCCTCCCAAGGACTAACAAGCATATCTTCAAAATTAATAAAGATAGAAACTTGAAATTTTTTACAAGGGTGTCAAGCATATCCCAAGAGGATGACTAGTTGAATAATACAGAAAAGGGAAGAAGTTCAAGCAGCTGCCAAAAAACTTATAGATTTTTAATTTAATTCGAATTATTCAGGTGTAGGGTATTAATAAGTGGGTTGTATCGACTTACTGTTACATTTACTTGTTATTATATATAATTTATCACATAATATATCAAATTCTTCAACCTTAATAACTTACTTACTAACTCAATTAATTTAATTAATCAATATCGCCAAATGTAAAATAAGTATTATTAAACACTTTAAAAGTATAAAATTTTAAATTACATGGAAGATTACATAACCTAAAAATAAAAACCTGGATCTGGATCATAAATGCTGAGTTAATCTAATTGTTATCATCTTATTTCCTTGCAAATATCATTTTTTTATTTTTATATTTTTAACTTATGATCATTTTCTTTTTTCTAAATAACTTAATTATTTTTTTTTAATAATGAATTTGCAATATAGATAGCATCACATTAAATTATTAAATATTAATACTACATTTTTTTTGATTTCTTTATGTTTGTAAATTTAACTTGCTTTAACTTTTAGTGGTTAAAATAACTTTTTGCTTTTATTATAATTCATTTGTAAATTGCAACGTTTTACTGTAAACTTAACTTATTATTATCATTAATTATGTTAACTTCAAATTCTTATTTTTAATTTATACATTTTTAGTTTTTCTAATTTATACATTTTTAAATTTTTATAATTACACTTTTGTTTACTTGATTTTTTATAAATAATGTACATACAATATATTTCTTTGTACTAATATATAGCCTTCCTTTTGTTTTGTAATAAATATTTCATAATACCCACAAAATGGAATTAGAAATAGATAAAAAAAATCTAATTAATTGCGGTTGTTGTCTCGGATAACTATTAGTGGTAAATATGTGAGGAGTATTGCTCGTATTTGATAAGGTATTAAAAACTCTCAAATGCGATAAATATTTTTAAATTTTTGACGATGTTATCGAATTACGTTTTCGTTAGGTATAGTTTTTTTTTATTTTTTTTTTATTTAGTTATTTGTAGTATATTTTTATTATATTAATTTAAAACTTATTTAAATATTTGCATAATTTTTATTCTAATTTTTACTATTTTAATTTACGATTTCTGTACGCAATTTTAGGTACTTAATGACCGTCAATTTTTCTATCAATTTTTGCAATATTCATAGAGTTGCAACAAACTTTTGTGCCGTAGAGGCCCATTTAATCTTTGAAAGACGAGCACTATTAGTACTATGCGAAACTAGCGACAATAGTAACTTTAATAACGGCTGCTCTTTAGTTTCGCATTTTATCTCTCATTAAGGCGTCGCTTTATATATTCGCTTTGATGTAGCTTTTAACACCCTTGACAATCTAAAAGGCTCCAACCATATTTTTCACTATATATGGATAAAACTCCGTGATGGAAAGTCTACAACTTTTTCCTGTTTTTATACAGATCTCGCCAATCTACGGAGCTAGAAACAGCTGTAGTCATTGATGATCTATCCGACAACATGAACTGAATTCTGGAAAAATACCCAAATGCCGAGATTGTTGTTGCTGGAGACTTCAATGTACATAACAAAAATTGACTCCATTTTTCAAGTCACAATTCTCCAGAAGGCAGGCAAGTTGAACTATTTTCAAACCTCTTTCAACTTTTTCAACTTGTCAAGAACCCAACGAGAATTCCCGACCTAACCGTCCAAAACCAACATCTTTTGGACCTATTTCTAACCACCACCTTAGAAAATATACAGTTTCTGTTAGCTTTCCAGTCGGTAATTCCGATCATTGCCTTGTTAAAACAAGTTTTCCTAAAAGTGCCTCTTCAGCCCGAACCTAGCTCCCAAAAGATTAGTCTGGCATTGCAACCGGGCAAATTGGAATGGCCTTAACTCTTTTTTGAGAAGCTTTGACTGGTCGGCGTACTTTTGACTAAAAAACTTGATCTTTTTGCTAATTTCGTTAGTAATACAATAATACTAGTTATGAAACTGTTTATACCTAGTTCGTATAAGTCGACCAAAAAAACCACCATGTCATGGTTTAATGAAATTTACAAAAAGGCCATCCAAAATAAAGAGGAACTTTTCCAGCACTACATGGCTAATGCTTCGGAAGTATCGTGTAGGAGCTATAAAGTGGCCAGAAACAATTGCAAGAAAATTATCTATTAGCAAAAGTTTCTGCATAACCAAAAGCTGAAGCAAAAAATCCTCTACCTGCCCAACTGCAATCGTTCCTTTTGGACATTTGCAAAAAATATCAAGCAGATATTTGCAATCGTCATTCCTTCCGCTACTCGATAATAATGACTCTATCATTTCAGATTCGGTTGGGAAAGCAAACTTATTTGCAAAACTTTTTGCGTCAAATTCCACACTTCCTCCTACATCTCAACATCCACCTACGATTCCTGAAGTTGATCATTCCTGTAGATTTGGAAAAATCTACTTCAGGATCCGAGCTGTAGTGAAAGTTCTGAAGAATTTAAATGATAAAGTCTACTGGTCTCTATGGAATCCCTGTCATGGTTCTGAAATATATAGCTTTCTCTATTTCGAAACCGCTGCGCAACCAGTTTTACCTATCATTTTCGACAGGGATATATCCCAGTCAATGGAAGGCTGCTCATGTTTCACCAATTCCCGAAAAAGATGACAAAAGCGATCCCTCTAATTATATGCCTATAGCTATAATTTCCAATAGCACCTAGTAATGGCATTATCTTTTTTAATATGTAATTAACATGATCACTCCAGGATAATTTGTCATCTATTATAATACCGAGATATTTATAACTTTGTTCTCTTATAATTTCTCTGCTATCAATACAAATTTTGGGATTGATATCAGGTTTGTTGCATCGTTTAAAAATCATGTACTTTGTTTTTTCAATGTTTACTGTTAATTTATTTCCATTTACCCATTTCATATATTTTTTCAAATCCTCATTCGCCAATTCTTCTAATAACTCAGCATTTTTTATAATCAGATTTTATCAGCAAATATTTTATGATCAGATTTTATATTAGCAAATTGCATATTATGTACATACAATAGATATAATGTAGGACCAAGAAGCGACCCTTGTGGCACTCCTATAGTTATAGCACGTTCAATACTACAAACACCAGTAACTTTTGTTTTAATAAATCTGTTTTGCAAATAAGCTCTCAGTAATTCATGAGGCAACCCTCTTATTCCGATTTCATGTATTCTGTTCAACAATATCTGATGGTCCACTGTATCGAATGCATTACTTAAGTCAACAAAGACCGAGCATACATAGTTTCCTTTATCGAGATTATCAACAATAGATCTCACAGAATCGTTGATATCTACATCAGTGCCATGCCCAAATTGACTGATATCAAATCCCCCTGAACATTTAATAAATTCACATATTCTTTTATTGATTATTTTTTCAAATATTTTACTCATGCAGCTAGTAAGTGTTATAGGCCTATAATTAGATGTATTCAAAGGAGAACCATTTTTGTATATTGGAATCACAGTACTATATTTTAATGAATTAGGATAATATTCTGTGCGAAAACTATGATTAACAAAATTACTAATTAACGGGGATATTATATTAGCAACAACTTTTAAATCTTTTGCTGCTATATTATCCGACCCAGGTGAATTATCTTTTAGATTCATAATAACATTATACACTTCTTGATCATTAGTAGGTACCAGATACATGGAACGTTAATTTATTGTGTTTTTTATTATATTTACTTCTTTAGTTTGAATTTTATCTGCTAATTTTCTACCAGCATTACTAAAATAGTCATTAAAGCCGTTGGCTCTGTCTTTGTTATTAATTAACAGTTCACTATTACGTCGTATTTCCTTAATTATTTCCTTAACAATCTGATTTTTGGTTTATAATCTGAGAATTCAAGACATTCCATATCTTTCTAGTGTTAGAGCCTGCTGCTTGCAATTTTCTATTAAAATAAGTTTGCTTTACTTTTTTATCTCTGTATTAACCATATTTTTTACTCTATTGTAATTTACTTTATACTCCACATTATTAGGATACTTCTTATATTTCTTATACAAGTTATTTCTAGATTCAATTTGCTTTAAGATTTTTTTCGTCATCCAATGATTATTTTTTCAAATTCTAATGTTCGTAACACTTGTACAATGTCTCTGAAATAATTTATAGCTTCAATCAATTCATCAACATTTATGCAATTATGACTACGTAAGTAACATTGCAACAAGTATGCGTATTTATCATAGTTTGTATGAGTTATTTGCTTGCACACCATCGTTTCAAGTTTTCTAAGAACTGCTTTAACTTCAACACAGACTGCTTTATGATCTAAGTTTGGAATATCATACATAGTGATATCAAAACTAAATCGATTTGTGTTTAGATCTGAAAGAACATGATCTATTAACGTCGCCGAGTTTGATGTAATTCTTGTAGCATTACTGACATCATTTATATTTTTTATATTAACCGAGTTAACATCCAGCATATCCATATACATCCGGCTTACATCCGTTACAGAAAGTAAATCAATATTAGTATCACCAATCACAATTATGTTTTTATACTTAACAAACAGCTGATCTAGATGTGCAATATTATCATCGTCTGTGTTTCCAAAAGTTGACTATTTTTTGATTTACAATTTGCACAAATTCTAGATGAATCTTAACAGATTTATGACGCAATTGCCGTCTCTTTCTCCTTTATCTGCATTTTGCTCGTCCGCATCCCATCCAATTTTGTCCCAACTACTTTTTAGTACAAGGGAATATATTTCTAAAACGAGATAATTGAACAAAAAAAAAAACTGGCGAAGATTTTATGTTGTTAAAACTTAAACACATTATTCTTAAGATATTTAATTACGTTGTTTTAATTACTATTATCTTAGAAAAAGAAGTAATATAGAATTCTACTCTAGAAGAAGTTTTGGTATAACAACTTTTTTTTTTATATAGTTTTTAGCCTGCCTTTAATTTGTTTCTCTTTTATTGCATTATTTAATCGTGAAAAAATATTGAGAGATCATATAAATATAAACATATAACAAAACAATATTTAAATATATCATATATAAATATGATCATAGCAAAAAATATAAACATTTTTTATTATGTAAATCTATGTGCGTGCATACTTCTATAAAGATTTATATTATATGAAAAAACAAACTACGTAAGGCAATAGAGGCATGAGTAACTAGAATAATAATTATTAATTATATTTATATTTAAGCAATGGTCAATGGTTCTTAATATTATTGTATTGCAATTTGTAATTTGTGTTTTAATATTTTTTTAACACGTTATAACTTATATTTTAACATACAAATAGATACATCTTAACATAATAAATATGTAACTTATTACTTATTATTACATATTAAAGGAAAAAATAATAATATAACCAAAGAACATATAACACATAAAGAAGTCGAAATGGAAATATTTTTATTTTTCTAAATATTTAAAATGATAGAAAAAAATCATAAGAAAAACAAAACAAAAAAAAATAGTTTTCTCATTCATTCTGTTCATAATTCATTTTCTTCGAACTAATTTTTTTTTTTCTCTAAAAATTGATTTTATTTTGTTGACATACGTATGTTATACCTCGTTCTTAAGGTTAACAATAAAAGAATAAAATGAAAAATGTAAAATACTTTTAATTAATTAATTCACGACTTTTTGTCTTACTTCTACTTAAATAATAATCTTTTATTCTAATTAACTCTAGGTTTTATTTAATAATTTGCATATATATATTATGATCTTGATATGTGTTCTTAATTATTATATGTAACTCAGTGCACTCAATTACTTCGATCATTGATGCACTCAATTACGTTTTATCTTATATGATTTTTCAGACTTTTTACCATCGTCATCGTCGTGACCTTTTGGTCTTGATTGAATTAGAAACGATTTTTTTTATTAACAGAACAGAAAACTACCAATATTTAGAGCACTATTTTATTTATTTAAAAGAATATTACGAACTATTTTATATGAAATTTGTAAAAAAAAATATATATATATATTAATTTTGTGAGTATAGATTTATGTAAACGATTTAATTCCGAAATCTAATAAAATTCTAAAAATCAAATGTTTACCTTGATGAGTTTACCCAAAATGAGTTTCTGAAACCGAATTACTCGAACTCGAATTCCCCGAACCTTCAACGTAAGATTCGGATTCGAAGTTCGGTGCCTGATTTATCGAATCTAAAAACTTAAAAATTCAAAAATATTGTACCAGTAGTACAGTGAATAGTGATTAAAAATTTGCCATGGCGACGTCCAATTTAATAAAACAATGCAAGTCATTTTATTTATTTTCATTTATTATTATATGTATATGTTAACAGGAAACAAGTGAACAATTATAAATTTCTGAAATTTTAATTTCTAAATAATTTTCATTATTAAATTCGTGTAAAGTTAAATTGTACTAGGTATGGAATAGTAAAAGTATGGAATTATTTTACGATTTCTACGGGTGTAAGTTTGAAGCATGCTAAAGCTTGTTGCAAATGATGATGGATCTACAACTGCAATGTCGAGATATCTCAATATTATCCATGGAATTGATTTAAAAAAAAGGTCAGCTGCTGACGAAGCGAATGCAATAGGACATAATAAAAAGCGAAAAACGATGACGGATTTTATTATTCGCAAAAGTTTGGAAGAAATTGTATCTAAGTTGGCGGCTGTGGATGGCATATCAATCAGAGCCATTACAAGATCAGAATTCATCCAAGAATCTGTAGGAATATGTACCAAAGGACTTCCAAAAAATGAGATCGACGTAATGAACCTGGTACACAAACATTACATGGTGAAAAAAACAGAAATAATACATGAACTCGAGGAGAAAATATATCAAAACAAGAGATTCAGTATTACTCTTGATGAATGGTCCAGTATGAGGATGAAAAGGTATGTTAATATTAATGTGCATTGTGTTGAAGAGAAAGAACCATATAATCTGGGTTTAGTCAGAATATTTGGAACATGTTCTGCTATTCAATTAGTTACACTCGTCACTAATCATTTAGCTAGTTTTAATATTGATTTTGAAAGAGATATAATTGGATCAACAAGTGATGGCGCCAAGGTTATGGCAAAGTTCGGCCGAGAATGCTATGTAATATTTCAATTATGTCTCACTCGTGGTATTAACTTAGGTGTATGTGATACATTATACAATACATATACCCGTGATGAAATTGATACTATCAACGTCATGAATTAGATTCCGATGACGACAATTTTGAGGATAATGATTCAGATATTTTAAGTATTATTGAAACTGATTGCCAAGAAGAAATGCTTTATAATAATTTTGATGTTAATGACAATATTAAAATTGTCCGAGAAATTGTAAAATTCGTCAGATATTCTACAATAACAAGCAGTATTCTACAGGGAAAAATAACAAAAAAAAAAATTGGCCATGAACGCCAACTAATACTGGATATTAAAACACGTTGGAATTCAATGGTAAATATGGTTGAAGTGTTTTTACAACTTCGGGAATTTGTAGAAGAAGCACTTGCTGATTTGAATGCAACCAACTTATTGGATAACATAAATTTTAAATTTCTCAACGAATTGAGTAAAGGCTTAAAACCAATTAAGTTAACTATTGAAAGGATGCTACATAGCTCTCAGCAGACCTTACTATAAATTTCATGAAAAATAAACTCAAAGAATCGAATACTCAAATTAGCACTGCATTATTGGTTAATATTTCCAAGCGTGTTGATGAATGCATAAATGTAAATTTGATGAATGTTTTAAAATACCTGAAGGATACAAATAATATTCCATCAAAACAAGCGATAAATTTAGCAATAGATATAATGAAAAGATTATTTAAAGCTAACGTAACTTTAGTAGTAAACGAAAGTGATTCTAATATGCAAGTCGATGTTTTAGTTGAACCTGAATAACAAAAAGAAATTACTATTGAGGAGGAACTAAACCAGATATTAAAAAGTGGGGATGAGGAGAAAACTGATTTTGACAAATTAAAGCAGGAATTTACTCTGTATAAAAATACCGGCAAACGTACAGAAAATTTGCAAAAATTGTTCAACGGTTTCTGCATAAGAATCTAAATTTAAATATGTAATAAAAAAAATATTACAACCACTCTAGAGTTAATTTAGTGAAATATAAAAAACAAAAAATTCAAATTACACGGTAAAATAAAAACCTTTTTTAATTAAGACAATGTCATTTTGATTTGTGATGGTAAATACCTTAGTGTATTTGCCTTGCCGTAAGAGAATTTTTCCATTTTTGATCCATAAAAATTCCAAATTTTGATTGATTTTAATTTGTTTTGCTTTGTAATATAATTTTGACTGCAAAGCGGATAAATGGTGTCGAAAAAAAATTTCTTTATTGCCATTTTGGACCAAGCTAAAGTTTTCGGTGAATAAATGCTTGTATGTTTTTTCTTCGCCATTAGTTTATTTTTTGGAGTTTCCGAATTTAATTACAAGACATATAAATTTGGCTTGTTGTCCTTTACCGGAAGATGTTTTAGTGGTGAACAATTCTTTACATCCACATCAGTAATATGAGCATCAATTTTTTTTGCAATCTGAAGAATCAAACTTTTACCATCTTGAATATCTTTTGGTAAACCGGCCAGGATGAAGTTATTTTTATCCTTTTTGTAATTCGCTTCGTCCAGTAGTGATTCCAAATAATTAACTTCATTTTCTAGATTGTGTAACCTTTTCTCTGCATTTCTGAGTGATGTTTTTAAATTACGATTTCCTTTTTAGAAAATCTTGTTTTGCTGCAGAATATGATCTATTTGTGAACTGAAAAAACTCTGCGATTTATGTATTTCCATAATGACTGACCCCCTCATTTTCAAATATTGCGCCATTTTTTCATTAGAGCAATTATTATCAAATTCAAAATTTGATAATGCTTGCACGGAATTTGGCGCCTCTTTAGAGCAATCGCTCTCCAGATCTGAGCAGTCGGCAGCTATGATAATAGATTTATTAATTACTGGAATTACTAGAATCGCCCCAATTGATTACTGATAAAGCATTATTTATTGAAAATCGTTTACATGAGAATTATTGTATGATTTGGTAAAGTTAGAACTAGAAGTGAAAAATGATTGCGTTATGGTTATGGTACTAGTAAAAAGCTTATCTGCCATTTGCGAGTTTTACCTCCATCCACTATGTCATATGCATTAGAAAATGCAAGATCTAGCCATTTATTGTTATTATTAGAATATCTGATAATTTGTTGTAAATCATAGAAAAGACTAATAAGATCGAGATCGATTTCGCTCAGAAAATTTATTGGTAATAACAAATTATCAGAGTCGTCCATGATAAAAGATAACAGGACGATTAAAATCGCCAAATATAAAAAAAAAATCTTCCTCGTTCATTATAGCTATTATGTTATTACATATGTCGCAAAATTAAAAATACGTGGAATTGTCAGAATTTGAAAGAAAGTAGACAATACGAAGGTATAAATAATTGGTACTAAGTTTACTTTGATAAATAGATGTTCGAACAAGTGACATGTTATAGTAACAATAGGTGTACTTTCACACAAGTTGCTTTTAACTGCTAACAACATGCCACCCTCTTTGGACAGTTTGTATATTCATAATTACGATCCTTTCGATAAACTGAACAACTACTATTCAATATTTCTTCATTTTTGAAAGAATCATTAAACCAAGTTTCAGTGATTTCTAAAACACTAAAATCACAAGAATTTGTATCAACAAATAATTTATTAAGTTTATCTTTCATACCACTACAATAGTGATCGAATATTTTAAGATTATTAAAAGAATTATTGTTAGAAATTCCATATGTAGTTATGATTATTGTTTGCTATTTTAGAAGATTTAATTATTTTTAATATGATTAGGATGCGGATCGAAAAAACATATTATGGGTTTATATATACATATAAATACATATATTCTTTTATTGGAAACATGAAACGGTAAGAACACAAATCAGTAATAACTTCCTTTTTTGATATATTTAATGTTTCGTGAAACATCAAGAAAAGATTAAACAACTCATTGTAGCTTGAAGGTAAAACTTCAGTCCGATTAAGAAGCTTTGTATTCATTAGTGTTTTGCCATCAATACAAACATGATCACTTTGATTATGCACTATGCCCTATAGTTGTAGGAAAAGTCAAGTTATCTTTAGAAATATGTTATTGTATTTTATATGTATCTTTAGAAGTGTACGTATTTTTTTTTTGTTTTATTAGTGTTATTAATTTTTAATTTATGATTGGAAATTTTATTCTTTAAAACTACTTTTTTATTGCCTTGATAATTTGTGTCCGACCAAAGCGAAACAGTAGCATTTAGTGATTTCCATTTACTCTTAAACCTCATTTGTTACATCAATTTTATAACAACAGTGCCATACACGTTTATTATTAATGGAGGGTAAAGTAATATTTTAACAATTAATAGGAGTAATTTTAAAATTTATATCTAAAAACTCCGAGATATTTTGCTTTGTTATAAAAAATGAGAATTAATATAGATTGAAGTAAACTGTGATCCAGCACTATCTCCTGTATCAACTGAATTGACTGTAGATTCTATTGATTCTACGATAGTATTGTGCTCAATACTAGACTGCTCATCTGTACTAACAATAGAACCAGTTGATCCTTCAACATCATACTGCTCCATATCAAAATTACCTTAGTTAACATTGCATTTTGAATTTCATCATCTTTAAACAAAGGATTTTGTTTTTACTTAATATATTTGTTAGCGATGCAACAGTTTCTTTAATTTCATCCAACTCCTTTCTAAAATTGGTGTCAACGGAGTTAATTGGACGACATACACGCTGAGTTAATTATTATTATTACTATTGTTATTATTTTTATTATTAATATTATTTACCCCGGTGGGCGGAGGTGTAGAAATACGCACTAAGGTAATCATGTGGTACGAGTTCACTAAAATTCATTCAGTTACTGCCGTGTTAGTACACTGAAGCCATCAGTGAACTCTCAAAAACAGCCTCTCCAGCCGTACTTGTCCAGCGATCTGGGCAAAGAATTCAGCTGGACGGCTGAAATGAACGTCTGCTAGCGGCATTCGTGATTCAACACACCTCTTTGCTGAATTGGGATCAAGGGCGAACTACGGTTTAGAGAGTAGCACTCTCTAAACCCAGGAAAAACACCCGTGTTGATAATTATAAGTGAAACGGGGGTTTGTGCAGGGTAGATATCTTTTTGAAGATCTACTGAACCCTCGACGACAGATTACTGGTGATTCGGTGGTCTGCTTATAGAGGAAAAAGGACGGCTGAATGGGTGAGCTTCCCTACGGAGTGCAGGGAAGCAGCCAGCATTTGCCTTGGCTATGTGTACCTGAATAGGGGCAAATAACCATAAAAATATTCAAATGGGTCAATGATAATCTAGATGCAATTAGTTTTTGCGCCAAAGAAAACGGCCTGAAGCTAAACTCATCTAAATCAAAGGCTATGATTATCTACGTACGAAATATTGACACCTTTATGTTGTTAATTAGTCTTTAAGTATTATGAATTAAAATTTTCTAAAATGTTGTTTATATTCTGAGTATTAAACTTATTTTATTATTTTATTCTTATTTTATATAATAATTAGGGTATACTGTACTTTAGGTACATTGTCCGATTGTCTTGAAATTTTACATAACGGTACCTAGTGACGTCACCTATATTTCATAGAACATGCATTTTGGCGAAAAGGTCTTTTAAAGGTCAAATTGATTATTTTGAAATTTTCCTAACATTTTGTAGTATTGTACTTAAATCGTTGTATTTTCGTATACGATGGTATACAGGAACTAATTTTTTACAACATTGGTTTGTCCTTTGTATTTAATTTAACTTTTTTAATTTAACTTAATTTAACTTTTTAATTTAGAAGTAACTTGTCCTTTGTATTTTTCTATAATATAAAACTATATGATTGTACTTTTTATTTTTGAGACTTTGTACCTCTCCAGAAAAACAATTTTTGTATGTGCTTACAAAAATTTGTATCTGGTTACAAAAATTTGGAATTTTCTATAATATAAAACTATATAATTGCACTTTTTACTTTTGAGATTTTGTACCTCTACAAAAATACAATTTTCGTACCTTCTTACAAAGTTGAAAAACTGGAATTTATATAAGATTAGTTTAATGATATTTTTTTATATGCAAGGGTACGTAGTAATCTTGAAAGACACCAATGAGATCAACGCATGAATACTCTGTGGTGATGTTGGTGAACTTTGATTACAATCAGCTTTGTTTCGTCAGTTTCTATAGTGCACTCTTCACAGTGGCTTAAAGTATAAGCAGTGACTTAAGATATAGAGAAATTTATTGGCTCGTGAGTCGAATCTCCAGGTTGACAATTCAATATAAAATACTGGTGGTGACCATATATTATACTCGGTTATGACCATATAACCGAGATACGATTTAACTTGTCCTTTGTATTTTTCTATAATATAAAACTATATGATTGTACTTTTTATTTTTGAGACTTTGTACTTCTCCAGAAATACAATTTTTGCATGTGCATACAAAAATACAAAAATTTGTACCGGCCTACAATAATTTGTATTTTTCTATAATATAAAACTCTATAACTGCACTTTTTATTTTTGAGACTTTGTACCTCTTCAGGTATACAATTTTTGTACCTGCTTACAAAGTTGACAAACTTGAATTTATATAAAATTAGTTTTATGATTTTAATTGTTCTTCCGTTTCTCTAAATTTGCTCATTATGATCTAAGTTAGAAAACTTAAAAGTGAAATAAGTGCGAATGAAAATTTTTATAACTTAGTTAATATTTTTTTTTTTACATATTTCATTCTGACTTAGCGCCATCGAAAAAGTTTTGACACTGTGTGGGACAACGTACACAAGATATATTTAATGAAAACGTAAATTTAAGTAATCAAATCTTTTTTTATTTGCAAGGATACGAAGTAATCTCGAAAGAGACCAATGATATAAACGCGCGAATACTCGGTGGTGGAGTTGGACTTTAATCAACTAAACGCCACCTTTCTTCTAAACCAAACTTTAGGTTAAAACCAAACAGTTTTGGTTTTACCCCACAAACTATTGTCTTTAATAGATATCTTATTTCATTTTAATTAATGCTACCGTTTCTGAGATACTGCAGTTCAAACGGAAAATTTTGGTATAAAAAAAAAATTTTTCGCTCGGAGGTCTACATGGATCATACGCGAGATGTATATACGTGACACGTAACATGGACAAACACGCAAGATGTATATATCATACTAATTTTAACGATAAAATGCTAAAAATTATCAAAATTATTTAAAGAACGACTTTTTATTTTAATTCAAAAATTGTATTAATTGTATAGCAAACAAATAAAATATATAATATAAAAATAACTTTGTTATAATTAACTAAATATTGATTAATGGTTTTAGTATTATTTTTATCAGTATGGTTTCCGTTTTGTCATTTTTATAACTTTTTATTTTATTTTGAAATTGATTTTTTTTCTTTCTATTTAAGCTAAGAACTGAACTAAAAACAAGTAAAGGTAACAGTAAGTTGATGCAACCGATTTATTTATACCCTACACCTAAAAAATTCAAATTAAATTAAAAATCCATAAGTTATTTTAGTTAGGTATTTAATATAAGTTAAAAAATAAATGCTTTTATAACCTTTTTACAAAATTTCGGGTTTCTATCCTTATTAAATTCGAAGATATGCTTGTTAGGTCTTGAGAAGTGTGTAAAGGTGTCCGGATCACGACCCCAATTCATCTCAAATTTTAGAGACATCATCAGAACAAGGTAGAACACCCTTATATCAAAGTTCAAGTTTTTATATTTATTAATTTCGAAGATATGCGTGTTCGGTTTTGGGAGTTGTATGGGAGGTACACGAAGCCATAGCCTGATTTCGCCCATTTGCAAACCATTCAAAAAGACAAAAGACATTCTGGATGAAAGTAGATATACACACTTTTTAAAACTTTCAATAGCTATTAGAATATTATTGATTACAGTTGATTGTCAAACTAATAATGAATGTGCGAAACAATTACTTGCAAGTTTTGTAAAATCTATCTCGGAGCTTTATGGTGATGAATACATTAGTTACAATTTTCACTGCTTAACTCATATTCACAGCGATGCAAAAATATTTGGTAATTTAGAGAGTGTAAGTGCATTTAAATACGAAAATTTTTTGCAACAGGTTAAGCGAATTGTAACCACATTGGGGCACAAATTTACAATAGAATTGTGGAAAAAAGCATTTTTAATAAAATCAAAAAAAAAATAAATCTTATCCTGTTGTAAAAAGAAACGAGCAGGAATTAATTAAAAAAATATTTTGCGAAAACATTTCCACAAAAGAGCCAAACCCCGCCTTTCTTTAGTCATTGTTAACCTACAGTATAAATTTCATCAAGATAGCTTCATTATTTTTTGAAATATCGTGCGTACGGACGGACATCGCTTTTGGTGGTTACAAACACCATACCAAAGTTAATATACCCTATACTTTAGGTGTTGGGTATAACAAAAAAAACAAAAAATAAAATTCAATCTAGAATAAAATATTTGATTTACCACTTAAATTCTTTTAATTAATATTTCTTAATTAATTCTAATTTTATATTTAAGTACGTGTAACCTATGTTTAAAATCTTATTTCAGTTTTAAATTTTCTATATATTATATACATGCTTTTATGTATATAAATTCATGTATACGCTATGGTCAGCTGTTGTATATATTTTAATGTTTATTTCTATTATATATTTATAATTTATATTTATATTTATAATTATATATTTGAGCTTTTTATTTGAGTGAAATTAAAGTTGACATTTGTTATATAATTTATTTAAATTAAAATTGATAATACAAAGTTTTATATACTTATATGTTTATAGAATATTAACAAATTATGTACATACTTCAAATTCTTCAAATATATGTGTACATATAAATGTTAAAAGTAAATAGCCATATGTTAAAAACAATATATTAAGATGCCTGCATGTAGACTTTTAATATTTAATTTATTATATTTCTATATTTATTTCAATTTTAACTTAATTAATGATGCATTTAAATTTTAAATTAAATTTTTATTTTATTTAATTCAATTTCATTTGCTTAATTTTAATATGATGATTGTAATTTATAATACTAACTTTGTAAAAATCAATTTGATAAAATATAATTTTTAATACTAATTTTTTAAAACTAATTTTGAACTTTTAATTTTCACTTAAATATTTATTTAAATTTTAAATATTATTTTTAAAACATTTAGCAGAATGATCTTAATACATATTAATACCTTTGATGTTATTTGCATTGTTTGTTGTGGAAACTGTACTATTGAATGTAGCGTGCTGTTTGCCTTGATTTATTTGCAGAATGCCGTTTTCAGCTATTCTAGAAGATATATACGATGACATTGTTACAGGTAGGAGAATATGGACGTGTGGAAATTGCCCAACTTTATCACACAACGATTCGATAGGGGCTACCAGTTTTATCGAAATTGTGGAGCACAATGAAATAATTGGAAGACTGAAGAAAAACGCTACTCCTGAAGTTCATCAACGGACAGAGAGCGGGGGCATTAAGGAGGACATAAGTAATGCTGAAAAACTTGAGGGCGTGACCACAACACTGACAGGTTTTAATACAAATGGGTGTTCTCTCGAAAGTGTGGCTGAATACTTAAAAATTCTGGGGTCTGTGGTTCTTGAAGTACTTAAGTCTCAAACTTTCATATCGGAGAAAATGGATGAACTGATGCTAACCAACAAAAAAGTATTTGAAGAAAACAAAATATTAAAAGAAAAAATACAACATAATGAAAATCAGTTTAAAAAGCTAGAAGAAAAAATGAAACTCTTGGAATTCAAGGCTGACGAAATGGAAAGATGTAAAAATAAAAAAAACATTATTGGGTCAGGCTTACCATCGACATTGAATAATATTGATAATGGTTTTTTCTAAATATTGGATAAAATTGATGCAAACGTGAAACAAGACGACATCGATAACATTTCAATAATTAAAATTAACTCAAATGGTAACACAAATCAAAAAGTTCAACGAAAGCTTTTCATTGTCAAGTTCAAAATAGAAGAAACAAAAAATAAAATTTTAGAAAAAAAAAAAACGTCATCACTTGTATACAACCGAGTTCAACTTGCTCCAAGAGGGCAACAAAGAGATATTTTTTCAGCAACAACTTTCAAGACTGCAAATAAAGATTTATTATGAAGCGAAGCAATTCAAAATTTTACATAAATTCAAATATCTCTGGTTTTAAAGTGACTCAATTAATCTTCGTAAAAATGATGGTGCCGAAATTTTCCTATTCAAGAATCTCAATAATTTCAACAATTTCAAAACTAGACACAACTGTTAAAAGTATTTTTACGTATATTAGACTTAGATTTTTAATTTTTTTCTTTTTAAACAACTTAAATTTAATCATATATTTAATTTTTTTTTTAAATTTTTATTTATTTATTTTATATTTTAACTACAAAAGCTTTTTTCTTTTTTTAAATATTTACTTTTATTTTCTTTCAAATTTCACACAACTTTTACAAAAATTACAAAACTTAAATTTATTTATATTTTCACATTTCATAATTTTTATTATTCTACGTAACTTTTATTCTAGTTTTACTTTTACATTTAAATTTGTACTAAAATTCCATAATTTAAACTTATTTATACTTTCATATTTCACAGTTTTTGTTTAACTTTTTTGTTTTACATAATTTTTATTCTAATTTTTCAAATTTTATTTGTTTAATTCTCTTTCAAATTTTAAAATATTTTTTAATAAAATTCCAAATCTTAAATTTACTTGTTATTCTCACATTTAATAACTGTTATTTTTTTTTTTTGTTTTTTACTTACTTATTTATTTTCTATTGTAATTCAACAAAATTTTTACTAAAATTTCTAAATTTAAATTTACATATTATATCGTATATAATAATATCTATATTATACATATTATATCTTCAAATTTATTTTTTAATTTTTATTCTAATCTCCAACATTTTTACAAAATTTTATGAACTTAATATTACTTATAATCAATCACACTTTTGATAATCCTTGTTTTGATTTGGTCAGTGTTCCCCGCACGTGTTCTGATACTACTAATAATATACTCTACTTTTCATTATTATTAATATTAATTATTTCAATTTCATTCACATGATGTATTGCCGTATTAATAATTTTGAAAACAAATGATTGATATTAGTAGTAGTGTGAAAATAAATTACTCTACAGTATTATCCGAAAGTATTAGGATACAAAATAGGGAAAAATTAAATATTATTTACCTTAACATTCAAAGTATTAGGAATAAAATTTATAATTTAGAAGCTTTTGTTCATTCTCTGAGCAATAGAATCGACATTATAGATCTTACGGATATTTGAATAAATAAGAGCGAAAACAAATTTTTCAATATTCCAGGCTTTACCGCTTATTTTTCAAATAGGGAAAACTCATACGGAGGTGCTGCTATCTACGTGGCGAATTTTCTCTCTTCTACGCAAACTTTTGAAGAAGAATTCGATCAATCCCATGTATTAATAGTGAAACTCCTGCGTCAAGGTATTAACATCATATCAATATATAGGTCTCAGCAAACAAAAATAGATATTTTTATAAGAAAAATAGATCATATTCTGTCCTCTTACAAACATTCACTGATACTTGGTGACTTTAATATAAACCTATTAGATAAGACGTCATAAATTATTCAAATACAATTATGAGTAATGGATTTGTAATAGGGAACAAAATAAATGAAGAGTTCGCAACAAGAATAGGTAAAACATCAAAAACGGTGATAGACCATTTTATTACTGATATATTGCATTACGAATATGACCTCTCAGTAACTGATACATCCTTGTCAGATAATCAGATGCTAATCATTAGCGCGTACGTGCAGCCAATAATAGATAAATTTAGTGATACTAAAACCGTTCTTAACTATGATGCCCTTTGCAATGATCCATTCTGGCATGATAGTAATTCCATCAGTAATGTAGATCTCCTCGCTAAAAGTTTATCAATTTTAATTAATAAATATACCACAGTCATTTCGTCAAAGAATAAAAAAAAAAAAACATCTGGATGACTAACGAAATACTTGATACCATTAAAATCCGTGATAATCTTCTTAAATTTAAACCTAAGTATCCAAATGATGCACACACATCAGAATTATATAGTATGTATAGCAAAAAAATCAAGTCCTTGTGTCTTGAAGCGAAAACAAAATTCTGCTCCGCGGAGATATAAAAATATCCAAATGATGGGAAGAAATGATGGGAATTATACAAAAATATAATGTTTAATACCGGGAAAAATCAACCAAATAGCTGAATTAAGGAGATTAAATATAAAAGTCGAGTAGTCACAGAAGAAGAAGAAATATCTGAGTGTATGAACGATTTTTTCACAAATGTAACAAATGATCTGAATATTTCAGCAGACCCTATTAATCTGAGTTACTTTGAAAATTTCAAGCGGAATATATACAATTCCTTTGATTTGAGCCCAACCACAATTGAAGAAGTAGCAACATCGGTATCATCTCTAAAATCGTGTTCCGCTATCGGATATGACAATGTCTCAACAAAATTTGTTAAAAGATTTGCTGACAAAATTGTACCACTGTTGACCAAATTTATTAATGATTCTTTCGAGTCATATGTTTTTCCGGACTCTTTCAAGATTGCTGTTGTAACGCCAATTTTCAAAAAAGATGATGCAGCTGATCCAACAAACTACAGGCCGATATCAGTTCTGAGTACCTTTTCTAAAATTTATGAAAAAATTATTAAAAATACGTTATCCAGATTTTTAACTGAGAATGAAATATTACATTCGGAACAGTTCGGCTTCGAGCGAAATTCTAACACAAATGCCGCTTGCCTTTCTCTTTCTAAAAGTTTGGACCAAGGTAAATTTACCGCTTTCGTATTTATCGATCTTCAAAAAGCGTTTGATTGCGTGGATCATGAGATAACATTACTAAAATTACAGAACATTCGTCTTACTCACCAGCAAATCGCTTTTTTCAATAGCTATTTGGTTAACCGTATTCAAAAAGTAAAAATAGGTAATATCGATAGCAGTTGTAAATATAACAAAAAGGGCGTACCCCAAGGCTCGATACTAAGACCTGACTTATTTAAAATTTACATTTATGATATAGCGCGTTTAAACTAAAGGGTAAACTTCAACTATTTGCCGACGATTTAGCAATAAAATATATAGCTAATAATGAAATTAATCATTAATAATACATGATTTGTTTTTGATAGATGAGTGGTTGGTAAAAAACAGACTAGTTATAAACTTAAAAAAAACTAAAATACTCCTTTTTGATAACAAAATTTTTATTCTTATTTAAAAATAATGAAATTGGTGTTGTTAAGAGCTTCAATTACTTAGGAATGGTTATTGACTCTAATCTGAAATGGATGGAACACATAGATTTTATATGTAAGAAAATCGCCCCATACATCTTTGTATTAATAAGATTAAAACTATTTTTAGACAAAAAAAAGCTTTTTCTTATTTATTCGTCGTATATTAATTCGAATATTACGTATTTAAACCCAATCTGGAGTAGAGTATCCAAGGTTCACATAAATAAAATAAATATTCTTCATAAGAAAGCTCTTAAAATTATCCAAAATTACCCATTAGTACATCCAACAAACTTATTGTATTCACCTCAATTTCCAAGCCTCGACCTTATTTGCAATAAAATAATTTTATCAAACATAATTTTATTCTAAATCAAAATATCGACTTTCATAATTATAATACAAGAAACAAATCAAATTATTATCTTTCGTTATTCCGAACGGAAAAACAGAAAAGAAATTGTCTTTACAATTGCCTGAAGACATATAATGATTTGCCTTCACATATTAAAGAAATAAACAGTTTCTCTCTCTTCAAAAAGAGAATAACTAGCTTTTTGTTACATACCCACAACATATCATAAACCAAATATGCAAATTATTAGAAAACAATTTTTTATATGCATACCTACATACATAGTAAATTAAATTAATTTAAATTAATTTACTCACGGTTTTTTTGAATTACAATAATAAAGTGATAAGTGAGTAAATGATGTAAATGATGAGAACAGTAAAACAGTTAAGATGAGAATCAACTAATAAAACTTAAATTTATTAGTAAGATTAGATTATTTAGTTTTGTAAATAAAATATATGTAGTGATTATATGCTCTTTTGTGAGTGTATATATTTATGAACCATAAATAACTCTAACTCGTATTTGGAAACGTATAATCAACATATACTAAGCTAATTCGACCAGACAGCTTATGCTAGGTCACTTAATTTTGAAGTATTTTATAAATAAATTAGGCTATAGAATTATAATTAAACTTAATTTTGTTTCTTTTTGATAAATTTAAAAATTTTTTACAAAATATCAATTTATGTATAGAAAAAAAGAATAATATTGGGATTAATGTAATTATACTGAATTCAACTGAAATAAAGAAAAAAAAAAAAAAAAAAGGTTAATTTAAAAAAATTTTTGTTAAGAAAGGAAAGAATAAGATCAATTTTAGCAGGGAAAAAGCCAACTGGAAAAAATTAAGTGTATTATAATATAATAACAAATTTCCAATTGGCGTAAAAACACAATTTTTATTACTTAAAATTAAAAAGTAATAAAAATTCAAATATTTTTAAATTTAAAATCAAAACAAAAAATCCTCCTTATTTAATGAAAGATTTATTAGCATTTCTAAAATAAAATTTTTTTTTTATGCATATAGCAATTATCAGTTTCACTGAACAATGAGAATATTTTGGGAATTTTTTTGTGGCTTCTCAACAACATAATAAAATATTTTTATTTAAGTTTCTTTCGTGATAATTTTGCGAAAAATAGTGCTGAAATACGCGAATATGAAATTGAGTTATTTCAAACAAATTTTCAGTTGGGGCTTTTAAGTTAAGGATTTCTGAATAATTTTTGTAATTTTTTTGATAAACAAATTGCTCCGAATCGAGTAATAAAATATCATCAGATTTTTTTAAAAATGAATTAGTACATTGATCACAAGAAATTTTTTTCATTAATTTAAAAATAATATAGCGACAAATATATCTTTCGGTATATATATTTCGGTTTTCATTTTTCGATACAATATTTTCCTATTCTGTTTTATTAATTTCTAAATTTTCTAACTGATTTTCTTCTAAATAATTATTAACTATATTGGTTATATTATCATCGGTTTCATCAAAATTTCCCTCATTGGATTCCGATTTCATTTTGTTCTGTCTCGTAATCCTTTAAATTAATCCTTTAATTAAGAAACTCTGCATAATTTTCTTCGCAGTTAGAGTGTTCAAAATTATAATTAAATAATTTAACATACATTAATTTTGCTAATATATTACTACATTCCTGTACCGAAAGATTATTGCTACAACCATTTCTATACATAATTAAAGAGAATAAATTCTCTAAGACATCCTCATCTGTGTTATAAAATGAAAAAAAGTCGGAACTTAATTCCGTAATCCCCGTTAAGGTGTGGACCATACCGTCAATGCAATGCAATACATTTTTTTAGATGTAATTGGCCTTATTTTTTGAAACTAATTTTGCATTTCTAACAGCTTTTTGAAAATATCATAAAAATAAAAAAACCCGCTAAACAAATTTTGAAACCCTGATTTTTAAACCAACTCTAAAATCCCTCCTATCGCAGAATCTCGCATATACATACATATATATATATTTGAGATATTTAACGTTATTTAAACGTGTATGCACAATTTTCAAAGCACCTTAAAGCTTCCGTAGCCAATCGCTATCCCCAGAGAAATTCATTATTTTAAATGAATTTTGATTGTGCAAAATTACAAAACAATCTAACAATATATATATGTACATATGTATGTATACGTACCTATTCTAAATTTTTGATCTAAATTTTACTTACTAAAATTAAATTCAAATTGACCGCAACGGTTTAGAATTGCAACCGCGCCCAATTGTTATGAAAAATTTAAATACAATCGGGTGTGGTATCGGCTCGGGCGACCAGGGGTCGGGCTACTTTTTCAATTTTACCAAAAATTAAATATACGACTTACATATATACCTACTTCAATACCATAATTTTCTGAAATAAGACTTTATGAAAACCACATAAAAAATTTTCAAAAACTTTTAAGCATTTAACATGATTTAATATCATGACCAGATTTTTTAACATCAATAAAAACTTTGTTAAAATCAATCAAATCAAGTTTAAAGAAAATCTGGACAAAGAACTTGCAGAAGCTAACTATTTGTTAAAAAGTGATTTTATTGATGCAGTGTACTGTATTTAATTTTAATAGAAAGTACATATTATTTTTTAAGAGTATAAATAATTACTGACATACATATGACTTTTAAAAATGATAATAGATACATATGTACATATCAAAATAATTATTAATTAATAAAAATTAGGTTTAATTTTAAAACTTTTCTTGAATAAACAATTGTAATTTAAATACATACAACATACATACATATGTTACAAAAATATAAATCGTGCCTTTAATCATACATAAAATCAGGAAAACAAATACAAAATAAACATAAGATTAATATTGAATCTGCTAACAAAAATTTTACCGTTTTAATTTTACGTCATCAACAAAAGAATAATATGCATAGATATAAGTACATATGTATGTTAGGTTAGATTAAGGTGGCTGCCAAAAAGGCACACTTAGACCGCATTTGGTCCATTGTGATACCACATAGAAGCTTTTTTATCCCACTCGTTAAAACCAATTTGAGCTTTTTGCAAAGCGAAGAGTACTCTTCACATTTTTACCCGACAGATCGCTAAGGCTGTCGAAGAGATATTGTCCCAAATGGGTATTCCTTCTTGCCGACAAGGCCGGGCATGTGTTTAGGAGATGGAGAGTAGTTTGCTCCTCTTCTTCATCCTTACAGGCTCTATAATAGTCGTTTGCGGATAAGCCAAGTCTTCTCGCATGCTTCCCTATTAGACAGTGACCGGTGATTATTCCCATTGTTATTCCAATGTCTGCCCTTTCGAGGGAAAGCAGATCACTGGATCGTCTTAAATCGGTTTTGGGCCACATCAATCTTGTGATATTGCACGAGGTTAAGTTTGACCATTTGTAATTTAACATATCCGTTAGTTCCTTTCGAAATAACGTTTTGCTTGTGGATAGAGGTACCTCTAGTCCTGCACTATCCGGCAGAACTTGTAAGGTTGTACCAATTCTTACGAGTTCATCCGCTTTTTCATTTCCCGGAATACCTCGGTGACCTGGTACCCAGCAAAGCTGAATGCTAAACTGCCTGGCCATCTCTTTAAGAAGTTTTCGGCAGTTTATTACAGTCTTCGAGGTTGTGCATGTTGATTCCACAGATTTTAACTCAGCCTGACTGTCTGACAGAATACGTACTTACTTCACAGTCAAAACGCTTCTATTCAGTAGAATCAAGGCTTCTTGAATTGCCATAATTTCCGCTTGGAAGACGCTATAATGGTCTGGTAATCGGAAATTATGACTGATATTCAGATTATCTGAGAAGACCCCGCATCCTACACTGCTGTTCATTTTTGAACCATCCGCGTAGAATTGTACGCCTTCGAAGTCTCACGGCTTGGTATGCTCGTCACATGAGATTTTCCGAAGAAGTAAGTGGGCGACGTGTAGTCCACCAAGGCGGGAGTGGACTTGAATTGGTTTATGATATCGAAGTGACCTTCTCGTGAATTGATCCACTTGGATGTAGCTTTTAATCTCACAGCTGTGTTTGCGGCTGCAAATTTACTGTAATATTCTACAGGCATCAGATTAAGCATGATGTCTAATGCCGCAGAAGGGGTTGTTATTAAAGAGCCACTAATACATAGTGTGGCAGTTCTTTGGACCCTAGCGATTGCCTTGCGGTTGACCTCTTTATCGATTGCCTTCCACCATACTAGGACTCCGTACATAAGAATGGGTCTTACTTCGGATGTGTAAGCCAGTAAGTCATGTATGGCTGAAGCCCCCATTTCCTACCAATGGCTTTTTTACACGAATAGAGTGCTATTGAGGCCTTCTTTACTCTTTCTGAGATGTTAGCCTTCTGTCTTAACTTCCTGTCTAGAGTTAAACCCAGAAATTTCGCAGTTTCGCTAAAGGCAAGAGTGCAGCCATTTAACGAAGGCGGTTTTATTTTAGGAGTTTTATATTTCCTTATAAAAAGGACCAGTTCTGTTTTCTGTGAATTTACTGACAGTCCACAGTCAGTAGCCCATGTTGTGATTTTGTTTAGTCCAAGTTGCAAAACGTCCCTGAGACTGTCTGGGAACTTGCCACTGACCACGACAGCAATATCGTCCGCATAGGCGATTGTTGTGCAGTACATATATATCGCTCATTAAATGCAACAGTGTCATAACTCAAAAATCAAGATTTTTGACTAATTACATGTTATTAACTTACTTTTTAAAAACTTTTAATTGCAAGAACGGCATATCTGAGATTTAAATATTAAACACAAGCGAGCATTATTTCGATTTCCCGCCAAAATTTTTTGTTTCGTTTTTTTATAACAATACTGAATTATTTCAGTTGTGATGTGACTGTAGTGAAGTGTTGAGCAATTTTATTAAAGTTAAAGTGACATATTTTTTATTGTAACATTTTTTTAAGAAAGGTATGTATACAATATATAATTTTCTTTTTGTATCAATAATGTATTATTTAGAATTATGACAGTATGCACTAATTTTATCAGGGCAGCTTTCACTGTATTATTTTAAAATAAGATATTTTTACCTTAAAAAATCTAATTTTTAAATTGATTATTTCTTCTTATGACATTATTGTTATTAATAACAATAGTTATTCTTTTCTTCAAAGCTGTGTTAAATCGTGTTATGTCATTATTGTTGCAAAGATGATTTAAAATTTTAGAAACTACATTGTTTTTTGTTTAGTTATGTCAGTGTTGTTATAAAATATTTGGCTTACTGTTGTGAGTGTATATTATAATATAATATAGTAATTGCGTAGAACAAAAATTTTTGTCAATCTTTTTCAATTTTGCTTTATCTAAATCTACTAACAGTTCGTTCTACGTGATTACTTTATGTTATATTTACACTATGATACAACTTATTTTAATCTGAATCTGAATATTGAATCTGGTCATTGTATTACTAATTTTTTGTTTTCTTTAGATTATGATATCCTCCCGTGGCAAATACTTAGTTCAGTTAGCGATAACTGAAAATAAACGAAAACAAATTGATATGCAAATTGATAACCAGCAAGTTATTGAGAGTGTTATTTCAGATGAAGTTATAGAGAACACGGAAGTTCTTGTACAAACTACCGAAAAATTTGATGAAAAAATACAGTATCATAATATGTTATCTATAGAAAATGAAACTTCTATGCAAAATATTATACAAGAATTTGGTTTGTATAATATAACTAAAGTATTATGAATACTGTTTTGGCAATTTTATGCAATTTCAGATAATAATATTATAGCCTATCCTAGTTGTGTTACTCCGGATCCCAAAACAATTGCAACACATTCTCGTTCACGAACTGCAAGCTGCTCATCCTCTACTAATTCGGGCTCTACATCACCAACATCGTCTTCTAGTACAGGCTCTTCTGTTTCTGAAGACTGCGATAATTCTATTGTTGACATTTCGTATGATCCAAAAAAACGATAAGAAAGGGGAAGATATTAGTAGTAGTGATGAAACTCTTGGTCTCTGTTCATCAAACGTTCAACAAGAAGTGCCAATTTTCGTAAGTCCTCCAAAGAAAGGATTAAAACGCAAAAAAAATATTGAGAACTGGAAACGAAATCTATTGAAGAAATCACGAAATTACGGAGAAGCTTATGACGGACATACAAAAAGCAAGACCACAAGAGATCAAAGAAAAATGAAACAAGCATGTGGAGAAAAATGTAGAATTGGTTGTTCAACAAAATTTACTGATGAAGAAAGGAATATATTATTTTCTTTACATTGGAAATTGGGAAACATAAATAAACAAAGACAATTCATTGCTAATTCAATGGAAGCTATCGTCCCACGATATCGTTATACTCGTATCGGAGGTACGAGAAAGGAGCGACAACATAATAATGCATTTTATTTTATGAAAAATCAAGAAAAAGTCCGAGTTTGTAAACTTTTTTTTAAAAATACTCTGGATATAAATGATCACCCAATTCGAACAGTACAAGAAAAGCGTAATAAAGTAGATAGCCTCTTAATTGGATTAGACCAAAGAGGAAAGCATGGAAAACAGAAAACTTTAGATCCAGCAATACGTGCAGGTATTCGAAAACATATTGACTCAATTCCAAAAGTAGAGAACCATTATACACGAGCGAATTCTTCAAGGCAATTTATTGATGGAAGTAAGTCGCTTGCTGACATTCATAGAGATTACGTAGCTATTTGTGAGAAGAACAACGAACAACACTCCAGCTATGCATTATTTCACCGATTGTTTACGGAAGATTATAATATTTCTTTCTATGTGCCTAAAAAAGATCTTTGTTCAACTTGTGTCGCTTATGACAATGCAGATGTTGAAGAAAAAGAAGCGTTGAAAGCTGAATATAAGGAACATTTGGAAGAAAAAGATTTATCGAGAGTTGAAAAAAATACGACAAAGACAGTTTTAAAGGTATCTTGGCGATATATGATTTGCAAGCTGTGATGCAAATACCTAAAGGAGATGTCTCTGTTTTTTATTATAAGTCAAAACTTAACGTTTTGAATTTCACAATTTATGACTTAAAAACAAATTCGTGTGAATGCTATGTATGGGATGAGGCAAATGGAAAACGTGGTGTTAATGAGCTGCGTACATGCATATTGCTGTATTTATATAAAAAGGCTACTGCAAAGGTTACAGAAGTAATTTTTTACTCTGACAATTGTGCGGGTCAGCAAAAAAATAAATTCATGTTGGCTCTATACTTTTATGCAGTGCAATATTTAGGTATAAAATTTATCACGCACAAGTACTTAATTAAAGGTCACACTCAGAATGAAGGCGATTCTGCCCATTCTTTGATAGAAATGCAGATTAAACGTCAATTAAAAGGTGGGTCTATTTATGCAACAGAAGGATTTGTTACTTGCTTTCGAGCTGCCAAAACACACGGCGATGCTTTCCAAGTAAGCGAACTATGTTATGAAGATTTTCATGAAGTGAAACAACTTGCTTCTGCTATTGGTCCTATAAATTTGACTTCTATTAAATGGTCGAGTATAAAACAAATTAAAGTTGAAAGGGAATCGCCATGTTCTATATTGTACAAAACATCATACACAAATCAATATGAGAAGTCGATTGTCATTAAAAAGAAAAAACTTCCTGCGAATTTAGATTTAAAATTTGCGTTTCCGTGTAGACCAGGATTATCGTAGAAAAAAAAAAGGGGACTTGATGGAACTTTTAAGAAAAAATTATATTCCAAAATTTTACACAAGCTTCTATTATACTTGCAATAAATTTTAGTTTAAGCATTTATTTTAAAATGTAAGCATAATAATTAACTATAGAAAAAATAACTGAATTCTTTTTTTTTGTTTACTTTTTTATTTAATTTGTTATATTTTGTTATTTTGTTTTGTTTTTTTTTAATATAATAAATGAATTAGTAATTCTGTACTTTTAACTCAGACTTCTCATTTTATTTTATAAACTACAATTGCTTAACCATAGTTATGTCGCTATTTGTATTGTCGATTAATTTAACGAAAAAGAACGTCATATTTTGATTTAGGATACATTTCAAAGCCAATATTTTGGCAAAAGTGTCATATCACATATCACAAGTGTCACATCAGTTAACCTTTAAAGTGACAACACTTCTTTTTTTTTTTTAATTAGTTTAAAATTTTTTTATGTAAATTTTTTTTTTTTGTTTAAACTTTTATCTTTTTTCTAATATTATTAACATAAAATTAAATTAGTGAACTTTTTAATTAATTTTTTTTTATCTTTTTCTTTCACTAATAAAAATATTTAAAAGTGCGGTGTTTTAATTTTACATTTTGAATTATATGGCTGCACTCCAATGGCGGCAAGATAAGTATTCTTGGTTCAATTTACAAGTTTTATTTTATTTTTATCTTTTTTACACTTATTGGTTTGTCTAAACTATTTTTTTTTATTCTATTTTTGATTTGTTTTTTATTTTTTTCGAACTAAGTATATTAAATTTAAATAACTTTTAAAATTTTTTTTTGATTTATATTTTAATTTATAATTAAACGCGCTCGGTTGGTTTTGTTTACATTAATTTACTTTTGTTTTTTTATTTATTTCATCTTAATACCAATTTGTCGTAAACAAAACAATTATACATCCATCTCCCTCATACACGTATGATGGATGCTGGTGTTCTTCTTTGACTCTCAATTCGCTAGTTTTTATTTTAATACCACCATAGTAATTACCGTAACTTAATTAATTAATTCCTGGTGGTAAGTTTTCCTTTTGGTGAGTCTATGGTTGTACCTGCGTTCAATAAGGTCACTTAAAAGTGTATGTTAAAAACTGTTGAACGTTGTTATAAACCATTTACTCACTCAAGGCAAAATATTGAAAAGTATTGAAAAGTAATGTATAATTTTGATATAAAGTATTGTTACTGACATTGATAGTAATTTATTTTAAAGTGTTGTCAAGTTCGGGTTATTTAAATCGTGCACTTTTACTTTTGATTTTAATTTTGAATAAATTTTAGTTTTTGTTAATTTTAATTTTTGCTTTAAATTCTATTATACATACTTAATTACTTAATTTACATACTTTAATTTATCTTAAGTCAGATTTTGATCTTGATTAATTTCGAAATTGATTTTTGGTCTAATTTTGATTTTAATTACAATTTCAACTCTGATTTCATCTTAATTTTAAACTAGATTTCAATTTTAATATTATTATTTATTATTTTAACTTTCTTTTATAACTATTAATTTTTTTCCATCAAAATTACCACTTTTAATGTTAATTTCTGTTAACATACGCGGGTTGCAAACGAATTTTCATGCCGTCGATTGCCATCTTAGTTCAATTAAACCAGCAGTTTTTGCCCTTTGTGAAACACAAGTCAGTAACCACAATGATAACTTTAATGTTACCGGCTACTCACTTATTTCACACTTCGTACCCAAAAGAGGTATCGCCGTCTATATAAAAAATGACATCGCTTTCAACACACTTCCAAAATATAAATGTTCTAGCCCAACCTTTCATTACATTTGGGTCAAAATTCTCGTTGAAAAGCATGTCATACATTTCTGTTTCCTATACAGATCACCCAACTCAAATGAACAAGAAACTGCTATGGAAATTGAAAATCTATCGAACCAGATCAATGAAATTTTGGACGCATCTCCAGAAACTGAAATTGTTCTGGCGGGAGATTTCAACATTCATAACAGGGAATGGCTTCATTTTTCTAGCAACATCTCCCCGAGTCAAAACTCAATTGGGAAACAAGTTGAACTATTCTCCACACTGTTCCACCTTTCTCAACTTGTTCAAAATCCCACTAGGATCCCGAACCGTGCTGATCATGAAGGTCACCTCTTTGATCTGTTTCTCACCACACACCCTGAAAAATATGTGGTTTCAGTTGGTTGCCCCCTGGATAGTTCCGACCACTGTTTGCTTAACACTAGTTTCCGGGTAAGCCCAGTCTCCAATCAAAGGTCCCCTTCCAAAAAATTAGTTTGACGTTACAGCCATGCTGACTGGGTGGGCCTTAACAATTTTTTTAGAGCCTTTGATTGGTCATTGTGCTTCCGCAACAGAAATGTTAACTTTGCTGCAAATGCGATTAGTGAAACTATTTTGCTTGGAATGAGGTTATTTATCCCTCATTTCATGAAATGTGTTAAGAGGAGTCCCAAATCTTGGTTTAATCGTATTTGCAAAGAAGCTATTTCTAAAAAATAGGAGGATTTTAAACTGTACCAAAACAATAGGTCGGAGGCTCACAGGGCCAGCTATGTAGCGGTGAGAAACAGATGTAAGAGAGTTATCAATAAGCAAAAATTCTTGTTCAACCAAAAGTTGAAACGTAAAATAATCCACATGCCTAAGAATAGCAAATCTTTTTAGTCATTTGCCAAAAGTCTAAAGGAAGACGATAGAGGGTCTTTCTTTCCACCACTTATTGATAAAAATAACAGAACTGTATCAGATTCTAAAGAGAAGGCGAACTTATTTGGCAAGCAGTTCGCCTTCAATTCGACACTGTCACAGTCAGCCCAGATGCCACCTTCTGTTCCAGGAGCTGGCTGCTCCTTCGGTAAAATTTACTTTAGGACGCGGGCAGTGATGAAAATCTTAAAGAATCTTGATACAAATAAGTCAGCCGGTCCAGATGGTATAACCACCATGGTGCTTACAAATACCTACTCCACTATTTCAAAACCTCTGCGCAACCTTTTCTACCTCTCCTTCACTTCGTGTGTTCATCCTTCCCAATGGAAGGTTGCACATGTTTTCCCAATTCCCAAAAAAGGTAATAAAAGCGATCCCTCCAACTACCGCCCTATTGCTATAACTTCGGTCCTCTCCAAGGTAATGGAGAAAATAGTGAACCAAAAGCTTCTGAAATACCTGGATCACAAAGGATTTGCTGCATGATCGTCAATACGGGTTCAGAGCCCGTCGTTCAACCGGTGATCTCATGACTTACCTTTGTGAGAAGCTAAACATCAACCTTCACCATTCTGGTGATTCTGATGTTGTGGCTCTTGATATTTCTAAGGCTTTCGATCGAGTTTGGCACGATGCTCTATTGGCAAAGTGCAAAGCATTAGGTCTAGGTAGGGTCTTTCTAAAATGGATTGGAGATTTCCTTTCGAATCGCACGATTCGTGTACTGGTCGTGTAATTTAAAATAAATGCTGGTGTCCCCATTGGATCAGTTTTATCCCCAACTCTCTTCTTAATATTTATCAATGACCTACTCTCATTAACCTCCAATCCGATCCATAGTTTCGCAGACGACAGCACCCTTGTAGCTTCCTATGGATTTCATAGCCGCTGTAACATTAATCACCAGATTAATACAACAGCAAAAAATTTCACTATTAGTGAGCTAAAAAACGATTTAGCAAAAATTCAAAAATCGGGTGAACTCAATAGAGTTGAGTTCAACACAAAAAAAGCACAATGCTGTCTGATCTCGCGGAAAATAGCCACTACCGTCCCTAACCTACTATTTCAGGGAGAAGTCTTGCAGCATTCAACGGATTTAAACATGCTGGGCGTCGGGTTAAACCAGAAATTGACTTGGTCAAATCATATTTTTGGTATAGCTAAGGATGCAGCTAAATGTTTGGATTTTTTGTATCGCTGCAAAACTTACTTTTCCGCATCTGATCTTCTCAATATCTATAAAACGTACATTAGGCCAAAAATGGAGTATAATGCACACATTTGGGCTGCAGGGCCTCAAACAGCACTGGGTTATTTAGATAATGTGCAAAACAGAGCTATTCGTTTGATTAACGACCCTAGTGTAACTTCTATGCTCACTTCACTCAGCCATCGTCGCACAGTTGTGTCACTGACCTTGTTTTATAGGTATCTCGTAGGGATTAAATCTTGTTCTAAAGAAATTAAACAATTAATGCCTCCACTCAAAGTTTTCCAACGAGAAACAAGGACGGCAACAGATGCTCATCCCTACCATGTTCAGTTATCAAGATGGCGAAATACAGCTTATGGAAATTCGTTTGTGATGCGCACGTCCCGTTTGTGGAACCATATACCACCACATGTGTTCCCTAAGGTTGGTAATTTATATGTGTACGATTTACTTAAGTTTAAGAAGAACATTAACATCTTTCTTCAAAATGCCCCTCCAAATTTTGCTACCTATCCCCAATAATTCAAATTTCCCAATACCAATTTCCCCAATTATCCTTCCCACATCCGTATCCCCAAAACCAAACTGTACATTCATATTAAAGGTTCCATCCTAAAGTTTGGTTTTAAAAGGGGGTGGTTTTGGTTGGTTAAAGTCCAACACTACCCTGAGGAAGCTCGTGGAGTTCCTCTTGGTGACTTTCGAGTTTTCCACCAACCCTCGTAAAAAAAAAAAATGTTGAAACGAAGTTTAGTTTATGACCCTTTAAAATAGTTTAATGCTGAGAAAAACTAATTTAGTATTTAAGATAACCAAAATTATCGATTTTGCTTCTAAAATATTATAATAGTATAATATTTCAAAATTATTTACTACTGAAATAGCAGAAACTCAAATTCAAATGCATTTTCTGCAAAACTACGATTTTTAAATTAATACGCTGTTGCACTTAAGTATAGTATAAAAAAGTATAGTATATAATATAGTAAGTTGAGTATAAAAAAAATTGTTCATATAATTAATTCATATGGAGTGTTGTATGAAATTTGGACTCAGAAAAAAAAAATTAAATAAAAGTTAAAGTTAGTCGGATCAAAAAATGTTCTATGGAAAAGTTGTTGCTCTTTGCTTGTGTAACAAATTTTTCTTAATAATTTTTCTCATAAAATTTTCCTGTTACGAAATATTCGTAAAAACTTAAAAAGTACACTAGAAACTACCACTTGCGGTTGTCAGATTTGCTCCAAAAGCTTGTCAATCCGGAATATTTACTTCAAAACCTTAAATATGAAATTGCAAAAAATTCCGCTCAGTCGTTTAATCTGTACACGTGTCCACAGACATACCCACATACCCACACACGCACCCACACACACACACACATTCACATACACCCACACACACAAATCATGCTAAAAAAAAGCCTTCTCCACACCGGAGTAGTGCATATTTGCCAAAATCTCGGGTACAAATTTTAATTTATGCGGTCGGTAAAAAGCAAAGGATCTTATTGGATAAATACTCTATGTATATAGTTTGTATATTACTTTTTTTTCTATGCTATTAGATATTAGAAATTTTCATTGAAAGCTTTTCTTTGAATAACAAAAACCAATATTCAAAAAAGTTAAGAGTTTTGAAAATATATTTTTAATAATAATAAAAATACAAAATATAAGGCACAACATTTTTAATAGGCACTCTTGCGAAAATCGGTTAAAGAAGTTTATTAAAAAATGTTCACAGGTTTTATTTAAGACAGTAAATTCATTCTATAAAATTGAACCCAAATCGGAAATAAAACCTTTTTTTGGAGCCTATCTTACAAAATGGGTTTATACTGTTTGTTAATAAAATATAAAATAAGAGACAATCGCTATCAATTATGTTTCTTTATTAACTAACCCTAATTCTATGTACACACAGTGTAAATGCATACATATAGTAAACAAATTACAGTAATTCATTTTGGCTACATTTTAAACATTTTAATAAGATATAAATTATAGAGTGTCTCAATATATGATAGGGTTAATTTGACTAAATTAATTGAATGAGCTTCTCTGCTAGAAAGCAACACGTGTGCAAATTTTCAACAGAAGTACTTTAACAGTTTAAGTTCGGCAAAAACAAAAATAAAAAACCTCATTGAATTCTGTGGATGTGGATTAATGTCAGAGTGGATTAATGGATGAAAAGCAAATTAACTTAACAAGCTTCTGCGTTAAAGAGCAATACTTTTGCAAATTTCAACTCAATTCATCAAACGCTTTAAGCACAACAGCAAAAAATAAAAAATTTAATTGAGCCCTCGTGCCAAAACAGATTTATGAATCGTAACAAAATTAAAATAGTCAGCATTTGTACTAAAGAGCAACATCTTTGCAAAAGTTCAACTCAATTGATCGAACGGTTTCAGCAGGACAACAAAAAACTTAAGAAAACATCTTTCGGCCCTCGGACCCACACGGATTACGGGAAATTAACAGATAATTTGTTTCATGCTTTCTTTCAGAACATGAAATCGCCTTAGAAAATTTCACATAAATCGCAAACAAAAAATTTTTTGAAAGCCCGCAGGGTCAAATCTGGTTAATATATTACAACCCAATTTATTAAGTAAACCTATAACGCTAAGAAAAACATCTGTCCAAGTTTTGAACCGTTTTGGCAAGACAATGAAAAAACCACATAGTTTTAACAGGCTCAGGGGCCACAAAGAGTTAATGAACGGAACATAGCCTATAACCCATTCAAGCCTCTAAAAAAATTCCCGTAAAATTTCGTTGCAATCGGACAGATTTCAACTGAATGAGAGAAAAGTAAATACATTTTCTGCTTTAGAATAAATAGTACATATGAATTGATTCATTGAAATATTTCAATAATTTCTTTTGTCTAATTATAACTTTCTTAAAGTAAAGTAAATTCAAACATAAACATTAGAAAAATTTATTGACTTTGATAATATTCGTTTTAGGACTGACTGATTTGAAATGCTTATATTTTTTTATTTTTAAAGTTTTATTAATAAAAAATATATATTATAAATTATTAATTTTTTTTTAAGCTAAGTGTGGAAAATGACATCCTTTAAATGGCTTCCATTTTCCTGTTGGCAGTTAAGGGCTCTTTGTAGTACATTTTGCATTATTTTGTGCACTTTCTGTGCGAATTTTTGCTTTAGTTCCTGAATGTTTTATGGTATGTTGACGTAAACCTGTGGTCTGGTCTGGTCTGTTGACGTAAAACCCACAAAATAAAATCAGGAACCGTCAGATCTCGGGAATGATTTGGCCACACGAAATCAGCATTTTTTGAAATTATTCGTACATCGAAAAGTTCTCGCAGAATCGCGATAATCTCTCTCGCGCTATGAACTGCAACCACATGTCACGATTATTGAGAACTACCGAACGTAAAAAATGTTCCAATATGGTTCGGTATACCGCCTCAGAGACGGTTTCTAGTTGTCCGTCTTCATTTTCGGAAAAATATGGACCGATAACTCTATCAACCATAATTCCACACCAAACAGTGCATCTAAGAGGGTGTAATTATCGCTTATATACTGCTCTCGGACTCTACGTACCCTAAATTCGTATCCTTTGGCACAGTTCTGTTTTTTGACATAAATGAAAATGAACTTCATCGCTCATAATGAAATTGTTCAAAAAATTTATCATCCGGAAACATAAAATTTTATAAAATTCTTTATTATCTGCAATTTTTTAAAAAAAATAAAATAAAAAATTATACGCATTTGAAATCAGTCAGTCCAAGTTGGCCCAGTCTGTAAATCAAAATTGTATAAATAGGATGAATATTCTCAAATAAAGTTAAAGTTAATATTACACCGAAAAGAAGAAGAGGTCTTATTTCTTTTGTCTAAAGATAATTATTATTTAGCAATTCACTCTTTACTGGAGATATATTGATTTTGGTAAAACATAAAAAGTATTCTCTTATTCTTGCAGAAGTGAGATTTGTTTAGCAATTAACTTTTCTGAAAAGTTTTAACTGGCAGATCGTGTCTTAACGACAAAGACAGTTAACTTTGCCACTGATACAGGTGTGATACGCCAATGTATAGCAACATAGATATGTCCATATAGATAAAACTGCTACGTATAACTATTAGCCGCACAAATATACTTGGTTAGAAAAAGACAACATAAATTATAAAAATAAATATATGTATAACATGTCGACCCTGCATATAGCGTAGTGAACGACAAGACATCAACAAGTTCACTACACAAAATAAAAAAAAAAAATTTAGATAGTTTAAGATGAGGAATTTAGAAAACTGTTTTAAAATAACAAAAGACATTGAAAGAGTCCAAAAAGAAATAAAAAACAAGGAAGAAGAAATAAAAAAACAATCACAACAGAAGAGTACAAAGAGAGAAGACAGAGCGGAGGGGAAAAAGAGGCACAATGAAAAATATGCACTAGGTTACATCAGGCTATACTTTATACAGAAAGGAAATCCAATAAACTATTCGTTTTGAAATAAATAAAACATTTCAAGTTAAACGAATAATGGGATGGTTTTCCGGTGAGTCAACACCAACCGTCATCCAACAGGCACATTTTTACACTGAAGAATTATGTAAGGAAACTCTGATAATCATCATAATACTTTTCATTTATGAGTTAGTTAAATATATTTCAATTGGCAGCTATCTAAAAACAAAAATCATACTTTTAAATATAAATTATTATGGTTTTTTAAACAATTATGCAAAATTCATCTAAGAATACTATATAAACAAATATAAATAACAATATTTTTTTTTCTCGTGCAAATTTTAAGAAACACATATTGCTAAACGAATTGCTAAAAACGTTGAAAAAGAACCAGACTAGAACATATTCTAGACATATTTATTTTTGTCCTTTCTCATTCTCTTGCGGAACATAGGGCTTTCAAAAAAGCTCTTCAATTTTCCCTATCTTGCGCCAATCTTTTCATTTCCGAGCAAAATTTTCCACTATTCTCTATCTCTTTTTGGACACTTCTTTTCCAAATCACTCTACATCTTCCCACGTTCTTGTGCCTTGAGGATTCCAGTCTAATGCCTATGGCTGCCACTGATGTTGTTGGGCGTTTGAGAGTGTGGCCGACCCATCTTCATATTTTACTTCTTATTTGGTTTTCAATCGGAACTTGGATGGATAATACTCGTAACTTTTCTTTGTGTATTTTTCTTGGTTAGAAAATTCTACATATTAGGTACTTATTGGTGAAGTTGACCTGTAATGTATATCCTTCGCACTACCTACATCTATTAATATTATGATTCCAAGGTAATCGTATTCTGTTACCTTCTCAATTTGGTTATTTTCCAATGAATACTGGAGTTTCATTCGTTATATTTATTTTCATTCTTTTTCTTGCATTCTTTGTATTTGTTTTTCTTGCATTGATGTGGAACCCTATTTTTTCTGCCAATTTGTTGAGTAATAATTGCAAATCAGCAGTTGAAGCTGTGAGAAAAGCTAGGTCGTCTGCCAATTCCAGATTTTGGAGCTTGTTTGAGAGTTGCCAGGAGATACCTTTGCGCAAGGGAGCTAATTCTTTTATACATTTATCCAACACTGTATTGAATAGTAGAGGGGCTAGTGGGTATCCTTGTCTTACTCCAGCTGATATTGTAATTGGACAACTTAACGAATCATTGTATAGCACCGTTGTTTCTGTATTATTGTAAAGCGCCAAAAATTTTAATTACACGAATTATTTTAGCAGATAAGAGCATCCCAAATAGCATTTGGATTAAATGCGTCGAAGGCTATTTCAAAGTCGATGAAAATAATATTTATGGGATTATTTCTTTCCACTGATTGTTGAGTTAACAGTTAATTTTAGTATATTCGTGTGTTTGATGCATCCTCTATTTTGGTGAAAACCTGCTTTTTATTCACTTAGTTCTTTCTTTTTTTTCCTTTATTAATAAAACATAACTAGTAATTATAAAAAATTAAATAGACTTAAAACTAATTTTTTAAATTGATCTTAGTCTGAGCTGTCTGATCTTATAACTTTAAAATAATGGAATAAAAATAAAAAAAAATATATTCTTAAAATATTATGGTAGTGATGTCCTTAATTTAATGATATAATTTTTTTAAAATAAAAATTTTATAATAATAATAAAAAAAATATTAGAATATGATTAATATTATAATATGTATAATATGTTATAAAGATATTTAAATAATACTTTTTGAAAAATAGGACTGCTTAATTTATTTTTTAAATTTTATTTATTTTATTTATTAAAGAATTGAGATAGACAGTAAAACTGGTATAAATCTCTTCTATAATTTAACTTAAAACTAATTTAATATTTAAAATTATAATAAATATTAATAAAATTTAATACACAGGTTAAAATTTTAGATACATTTCATTTTTTTTCCTTTTTTATATATTTTTTAATTATTTAATTGGGGTAGTACAGCTTTCAAACGTTTGTTGAATAACCTTATGTTGGGAGCATATTTTATATAGGCAGGAAGACTATTGAAGCTTTTTATGCCATTAAATATAATATCTCTTTTACCTCTTTCAGTTCTGGGTGCTTCTAATCGATAATGTTCCGCACTTCGTGTGAAGTAGCTATGAATTGAAGCATTTGTTTGTATTTTCAAATTGCTTTTGGTTAAGTTATTTGATAGTTTATAAATCAACTTGCAGTTTTCCAAAAATATTGTTTGTTCAACGGTAGGTAAATTTCGATCAGAATACAATGATGTAGTTGGAGAATCATATGGAAGTCTGTATAAGATTTTAATAGCTCTGTTGATAATAGCGCTAACTGAACTAATAACGTATTTGCAACTTTGACTCCAAACTGGAATTAAATACCTTATTTTAGACTGAATGTGGGCGTAGAAGACCAATTTAGCTATATCTTCATTTAGTTCAGGACACCTTCCAATTGCACCAGTTAATGATAAACGGCTTTTTTTAAATTATCTGTTTGAATTTTCCAAGAAAGATCTTCATCAATAAGTAAACCTAGATATTTCGACGATTTTACTCTTTGTATTTGTTGATTATTAATATTGATTGATAGATTAATGTTTTCTTTATTTTTTTGTTTAAATATGATGAATTCAGTTTTAGAGATGTTAATTGTTAATCTCTTATGATTTAGCCACTCACTAACTTTGTATAAATCATTATTAATATTTTCTTCCAGTTGGTTCTTGTTTTTACCTTTGTACAGAATTATTGTATCATCTGCAAACATTGAATAATGTCCACTTGGCCCAATTTTGTTGAAGCTATTCACATAAGCTAGATAAAGAATAGGCCCTATAACTGTGCCTTGTGGAACTCCAATTTCTAGACTTGCTTCTTCACTAATATGGTCTTTTATTCTGGTTTTGATTTTTCGAAAATTTAAATACGATTTAAATAGATTGGCTGCAACTCCTCTTATACCCATATTGAAAAGGCTATTTATTAATATATCATGATTTACGGTGTCAAAAGCTTTTTTTAGATCTAAAAGAATAGCGGCTGCGTAGTTATTTTTATCTAACGCCATATTTATGAAATTAACAACTTCAAGCGCACCGGATTCTGTGCTGCTTCCGTTTAAAAAACCAAATTGATGGTCATCAATTAGATTTGAATTTGTGAAGAATGCAATTAAACGACGTTTAATAACCTTTTCAATAATCTTAGATAGACAATTTGTCAAAGATATTGGTCTATAATTGTTAACATCTGTCCTTTTTCCTGATTTAAAAATTGGAGTGATAATACAATCTTTGGCCTTATTTGGAAAAACACCAGTCGATAAAATTTCATTTATTATATCAGAAAGCTTGTTTGATATTATGTGTCTAATTGATTTGATATGTTTTATTGAGATGCCATCTGGTCCAGGAGATGAGTTAGTTTTAAACGAGTTTATAATTTGTGTTATTTCATTACTATCTGTTGGAATAAAATAAATTGAGTTCTGATTTATGTGATCCTGTGTATTTATTACATTATTTGTAAGGTTGTTGAAGTTTTTATCTAACTTGCTTCCGACGGTAGCGAAATGATCATTTAGAATATTAGCTGCTTCTAAGTCAGAAGTAGTGATTTCTCCGGTGTTCTTTGTTACGGGTATTGCCGCTCTCTCTTTAGAAATGTTCGAACTTAAGTGCTTATTAATAATTTTCCACAGCTGTTGAGAGTTGCAACTTTCACTTATTTGGTTGTTGAAGTAGTTATCCTTTGCTTCTTTTATTAATTTTTGAATATAGTTTTTAATTTTGTTATATCTATTTTGCAAATCATAGTTGTTTTTTTGTTTACGAATTTTAGCATAAAGTTTATTTCGTATTTTGATCAAATTAAGTATAAACGGAGTAATCCAATGGTTTTGTTTCCGTCTTCTAACTATTCTTGTTGAAGAAGCTAATGCTTTACTTACATTTATACATTCCGTAATTTCATCATAAGAGTTACACATTTGGATTTTTTGCGCAACTAAGTTTTGGAAAGCATTCCAGTTAGTTTTTTCTACAGTTACTCTTGTCATTTGTTCGAGTATGATATCGCATTTTTCAATATTTATCTCCAAAACTATGTGGTCACTAATAGGATTATCCGACAATTTGATCGTTGCATTAAAAGTTTTAAAATTGGCAATAACGTGATCAAGGATGCTTCCATGATTACAATCAGATTGGCAACTGCAATTTACGGCTTGCCGAGTTATTCCGTTGATAGTGGTATCATTGATTATGTTAAAGTTGTATGATTCAACTATATTAATATAAGTAATAGTGTTTTCATTATTTGAAAGCAAATCTATGTTGGTATCACCTACTATGATACAGTTTTTACTGAAAGTCTTTAAGAGAATACCCACTGAATCGATGTAATCGTTTTTATCAATACCAGGAGCATTATACATTATAATAATTTTAATGTTGGGTTTACAATTGAATAGTTGAATTCCAATAGGATTAAATTTCTCATTTACAGAATTTGGTAATGCAAGAGAAGTAAATGCTAATTTGTTTTTTATATAAATTGCTGTTCCACCGCCCCTGTTATTTTCTCTGCAGTGATGGATGGATGAAAATTCAGGAATCTGCATAAATGGGATTCCGGATGAATAAATCCATGTTTCATTTAATATAACAATATTTGGAGAATGTGACTTAATTAATAGAGTTAGACCATCAATTTTATTCCTCATACTTCTAATATTAACATACAAAATATTTATTGAATTATTTTTATTGACAATATTTATAGAACTCATCATTTTGATATAGGTGTCATATATTTATTCCAACTTTCTCTAACTTTTTGAATGTAGTCTCTATAGTTATTATCAATATGTTTTCTGTATGAAGTTAAATCTTTATTGACGTCTTCTTTGGAAATTCCTATTCTTGCATGGTAAGTGAAATATATTTGACATAGTTCTTTGTAATTTGTTGGTAGTCCATCTTGATTTATTAAGACCTTTAAATTAGTTTGTGTAATTCCAGCATAACATATATCAGTATGATCATAAAAGTATGAAAGGAAGAGCCTGACATTATTGTAAATTCTGAAATCCCTTAGCCGCGAAAGCACATATATACTGTCACCTTCCTCTACTGCTTTGCGTGTTAATTTTACTATTGGTGGTTCCAGTGTGACAAAATGGTCTTTCTTTAAAAATTCAGGTTTTGTTTGAGGATTAAGCGTTTCACCTTTGATCCAATTCGAATAATTAGGAATTGGAATGTCATTAATAGGATTTATATCATTGATATTATTAGTATTTTCATTTTTAATGTTATTATTTCCATTATTTGTTATATTATTAACATTATTGATCTTATTTTTTGTGTTTATAATGTTTTTCTTATTACCCCATAGTTTAGATAGATATTTATTAAACACATTGTGATTCATTTTATTTAAAGAATTTTTTTTAGAAGCAGTTTCTTTTGTTATTACTTTTTTATTATAATTTGCTGATGAAGCAGTTACATTTTTTGAATATTTATTTTTATCAGGTGGTTTATTTATTGTTATTTGATTAGTTGAATTAGTTGATTTTGAGGTTAATGCTTTTTCCGTTTGTTCATTCAAATTAGTACAACTGCAGTTTTCTGCATATTCAGGAGAAGTATTTAGTGAAGTTTCACTTAAATTCATCGAATTATTTTTAACTAATTCGTCAGCATTTGACTGTAATTGGTAATAACCAATTTTCTTTTTTATTATGCTTAATTTATTTAGATAAACTAGGCAGTTTTTACTGAAAGTGTCGTGGTCATTATCTAAATTTAGTTTCAGCCTCTTATTAGCTTCAATGCAATTAATACATTTAACTACTTTCTTCTCTTTGCACTCACTGTTGGTATGTTTCTGAAGACAATTTGAACAAGCTTCATCATTTTTACACTCAGCCGCTTTATGGTTGAACCCTTTACATTTAAAGCATTTAAGCACTCTTAAGGCATCAAACACTTTGCAGCGTTCCCAACCAATTGATTTTTGGAAAAGACTCCTTATCAATTTCAATAATGGCATTATATTTTATATCATTATATTTATTTACCTCGTACATTTTTATTACTTTAATTTCACTCACTTCTAAGTGTTGATTTTGATCTTTTAGTTTATTTATCAATTCATCACCCGAATACTTTGAGGTCATATGTACAATTTCAATTCTTGGTTTTAGTTCAGTAGGAATTTTGACTTGATACTTCTCCTCTAATTTACTTTCTATTGCAGATTTGATTTTATTTCTTTCCTGTACATTCTCCGCTTCCACGATAATTATTCCATTTTTTCTATTTTTAATATTATTAATTTTAAAGTTTTTTGGGTCTACCTTCTTATTTAATTCCATTCGTGTTATATTACACTTTTGTTTAGTTAACGGTTTAATAACTAAAGGTACTTTTTTTTTAATTACTGGAAAATTATTTTTGCTTACACTTGCATTTTGTTTTACAATATCTGAATAAAAAATATTCTGACCTACATTTCGTTCGCTTTCATTTTCATTAAAGTTTTTTAAACGTTCACAAAGTTCATCGTTTTTTAATACCGTATTATGAATAGTCGTATTAAGTTTTTCACTTTCCGTTTGAAATAATTCTGTAATTTTCGAAAATTTTTCAAATTCTTTTTGTTGAACTTTTTTTATACTTTCTAACCGTGCAGTATATCTTTCTTCAATAGCTTTTAAAAGCTGCATTGTTTCTAATTCATTTTTTTTTATCGCATTATCAAATTCCTGTTTATATTCACACAAATAATCACTGTTTTTTTAACCGCACAACTAATATTTTGAAGAACCATATCTACATTTTGTATGTATTGAATACAATCATCACATACAAATTTAATGTTCAAATTTGAACTAATATAAATAATATATTAGTATACTAATATAATTATATAGTTATAATTTTTATTTTTTTATTTTCTCTTTTATTTTTTTATTGCAATGATTTTATTTTGTTTACTAATTTGGTATATAAAACTTATTATTAACTTTTACCTTATACAAACTTATATTATTAGGTATTACTTATTATATAACGTTTAACTTTGCTTTTAAAAATTATTATGGAATCAATTTCTTTAAGTTCAGATGGCAGATCATTAAATAATTTTAAATACTTATACAGAGTGTCCGAGACTCAAGTACGCGCACTCAGTGATTGGGGGCATTAAAACAAACAAAAAATTGTATTAGAGGGGCGGTCTATTGTGGACCATTTTTTAGAGACTTTTCTTCTAGAGAAAATTCATTTTGTAGAGTAAGTTGCCAGCTTTAGTTTTTATGTACTAATGATCCCCATATACCCAAGAGTTACAGAGTTATGAAGATTCAAAATGATTTAAAATGAAAGAATTATGTTTCAAACTTAAGTTTATTTTAAAACACTCTGTGGGGTACTTTTTATAGCATATTTCGAAACAGCTTTTCTGTGGGGTACTTTTTATAGCATATTTCGAAACAGCTTTTCAAGCCCTATAATTAGTGCCTAATAAATTGTTCTCTATCTCCAACCGTTTTTGAGATATGAAGAATAAAAAAGTGTGTTATAACTAACAAAACGTGTGAACATTTTTTTAAAAATTTAGTAGAAATATTGTCATGACCAGTAGCTGCAGTAGGATTCAGCTTGTCAATTATTTGTTTTATCTCTTCTTCATTTGTTATATTTAAGCTAAAATTATTGTGTATGTTTTTTCTTGTAGTACTTAAGTATTTGTAATCTAATGGGAGAGATAAGATATTAATGAAAAATAAAAATTCCATAAATTTTTGGGATTTTTTGTTTCTAAATTGAGATTTTTTGAGAAGTAGTTTTTCTTACCTTGGATAATCATTTTGCTCACTTCAAGTCTAGTTGTTTATATGTCAAGACTTTTTCCTGATTGGTATTTAGTAGATTTAAATTTATATCACCTACTATCACACAGTTTTTATAAGTGGTAGTAATATTATTTAATTTATTAATAAAGTTAGATAAACTCGTCTCATGTGATCGGTAAATACCTATAATGTTTATGTTATGGTTAGTTAGTTTTGTGATTAATATATTTGTTTTATTATATTCCACTTCTTCTATGAAACTAGAATCAATATTATCGCTAATATATATTACAACTCCACCATACGGTTCTTGCCTATTTGCCTAAATATAACCATATTTTTGTCAATACAATTATATGAATGTCAAAGTCATAGGAGCGAATCATAGATTCTATATCGTATAATTTATTCTGAAGACTTTGAATATTAATGTATATAATATTTAAATTTGTTTTATTATTTGAAAATGTCTTTAGGTTGTATACGCTTGACATATGTACAACATTTTTGTTGAATGATCTATAGTATTATAATGGAGCATTACTTAAACAAAAGCAAACAAAAAAAAGAAAAAAAAAAGAATAAAAATAAAAATATTTAAAAAAAATAAAAATAGTGAAATTGTATCATGTAATTTTATTGTTGTTGTAACTTGTAATATTCATAATGAATGACGATAAGAATATTAAAACAAGTAAATGTAACAGTAAGTCGATGCAACCGACTTATTAATACCCTACACCTGAATAATTCGAATTAAATTAAAAATCCATGTGTTTTTGGCATCCATCCAGTGTTTTTGGCAGCTGCTTGAACTTCTTCCCTTTTCTGTCTTATTCAACTCGAATTTCAAGAACGTAAAAGAGGCATCCGCATGCTTGACACCCTTGTATAAAATTTTAAGTTTCTATCTTAATTATTTTCGAAGATTGGTAGTCCTTGGGATGTTTGTGTCAGCTACCCGAATTGCCACTCCAATTCATCGAATCCATCTCAGGAACATAAAGAAAACTTGCCAGAACACCATTCTATTAAATTTAAAGGTTCTACTTTTGTTGGTTTTGGAGATATGCTCGTTGCTCTTGTGCTCGTCCGGAAGTTTCCAAAATACGAACCCATGGTTCAAATTCTTTCAAATGTCAGTTTCCAATTTTACAGAAAAGGAAACATAACAGAACACCTTTGTACTAAAAATAAAAGTTCTATCTTTGTTGGTTGTGGAGATATACTCGTTTGCTCTGGGGCTCGTCCGGAAGCTTCCAAGATTTGAACCCATGGACCAAATCCTCACAAATTTCAGAAACATAAATCAAACATGAAGGAACACCATTCTGCCTAATTTAAAGGTTATATCTTTGTTGCATTTGGAGATAATATCATTTGCTCTGAGGCTCGTTCGGAAGCTTTCAAAATCCGAACCCAAGGACCAAATCCTCTCAAATTTCAGAGGCCTAAATGATACATGAAAGAACACCATTATGCCAAAAGTAAAGGTTATATCTTTATTGGTTTTGGAGATAATCTCATTTGCTCTGGGGCTCGTTCGGAAGCTTCCAAAACCAAACCCATGGACCAAATCCTCTTAAATTTCAGAGACATAAATCAAACACGAAAGAACACCATTGTACCAAATTCAAAGGTTCTACCTTTGTTCGTATTGGATATAATCTCATTTGCTCTGCGGCTCGTTCGGAAGCTTCCAAAATTCGAATCCACAGTTCAAATTCTTTCAAATTTAAACCCATGGCCAAATCCTCTCAAATTTCAGAGACTTAAATCAAACATGAAAGAACACCATTCGGCCAAATTTAAAGGTTATATATTTGTTGTTTTTGGAGATAATCTCATTTGCTCTGGGGCTCGTTCGGAAGCTTCCAAAATGCAAACCCATGGACCACATCCTCTTAAATTTTAGAGACATAAATTAAACTGGAAGAAACATCATTATAAAAAATTTAAAGGTTCTATCTTTATTGGTTTTGGAGATAATCTCGTTTGCTCTGGGGCTCGTTCGGAAGTTTCCAAAACCCGAACCCATGGACCAAATCTTCTCACATTTCAGAGACTTAAATAAAACATGAAAGAACACCACCCTGCCAAATTTAAAGGTTATATCTTTGTTGGTTTTGGAGATAATCTCATTTGCTCTGGTGCTCGTTCGGAAGCTTCCAAATCCAAACCCATGGACCAAATCCTCTTAAATTTCAGAGGCCTAAATCATACATGAAAGAACACCATTCTGCCAAAAGTAAAGGTTATATCTTTATTGGTTTTGGAGATAATCTCATTTGCTCTAGGGCTCGTTCGGAAGCTTCCAAATCCAAACCCATGGACCAAATCCTCTTAAATTTCAGAGACATAAATCGAACGGGAAGGAACATCATTGTACAAAATTTAAAGGTTCTATCTTTGTTGGTTTTGGAAATAATCTCATTTGCTCTGGTGCTCGTTCGGAAGCTTCCAAAACCCAAACCCATGGACCAAATCCTCTTAAATTTCAGAGACATAAATCGAACGGGAAGAAACATCATTGTACAAAATTTGAAGGTTCTATCTTTGTTGCTTTTGGAGATAATCTCGTTTGCGGAGATTATCTCCAAAAGCCCGGAATCATTCGGAAGCTTCCAGAATCCGAACCCATGGACGGATTTTGTCCAGATTCGAACTTAGCCTTTCTTTCGTAATTAGTAACCTACTATATAAATTTCATCAAGATAGCATCATTATTTTTTGAGTTATCGTGCGTACGGACGGACGGACGGACGGACATCGCTAAATCGACTCCGGCGGTGATCCTGATTCAGAATATATATACATGTCTATACCTAACTCGCTTCCTTTTGGTGGTTACAAACACCATACCAAAGTTAATATACCCTATACTTTAGGTGTAGGGTATAAAAAAAGATTGAGCACATGCTTTTACTCTTATAAGTAAAGACAAAATTAAATTTTAGTAAGCATGATAGACATGATTTTGATAGTAAAAATTTGAGTATAAATTTCGTGCACACGTCGGGTAAACATTTAAAAAAAATTCTGTTGAAAAAAGTGTTTTAGTATATTAATAATAATAAAAAAAAAAAAAAAGAAAATTCGAAAAGTGTTTTAGTGAAATAGTGTACGATTAAATTATTATATAAAACATAATATTTAATATGTGCCGGCATGGTTATATATTTATACATATACATACATACATGTACAGACCGTAAAATTATGTACACATGCTTGTTCATATTATAATATAATATGTATTGATCCATTCTTCATTCTAACTTCATACAGTTCAGACGTTATCGTTCTTCAAAAATTAATTTTAAGAAATTTAAATAAATTTTATTTTATTTTATTTTATTTTGTTAACTTGACCTATAATCATAATTTTTTTAATTTTTAAGCTAGTGACCTACTTTTCAATATACTTTATTTTTTGTGTACTTCAAAACTGAATTTTAAATAACAATTTTAAAGTAATTAATAATACCAAAAATAAATATAAGAACAAAAACAATAATAAAAAACAATATTTAAAGTGAATCATCAAAGTGAATTAAATTTTTTTCTTGTAATTTCATATAATTTATATTGCTTATTATTACAATGGAATTTAAATGCAGTGCAAACAATTGTTTAGTTACTGAAATAAAAGCAGATTCAGTAACTTGTAACGGGTTCTGTAACCGTAAATTTCATGGAGTTTGTTTAAACGCTCCTAGAAATTGGTATAACAACTTCTTGACGCAGCATTTTGTTTGTGAAGCTTGTTTAGATCAACAAACTTACCTGAGACAATTTTCTCATGAAATCTCGTTAAACATTAATGCCGTTAGAGAAAATTTTCAAGGTACAGTGGTGAAATTATTGGAAGTTGTAAAGAGCAATACAGCCAGCTTTACGGAAATGGAAAGAAATTTCGAACTACTTAATAACACTCTTAGTAATTTCAAAAATGATCAAAAAAGAAGTGTTAGCGAGCTAATCAAAGTAGAAACTAATAATTTAAAAACGGAAATTTCAACGTTTAAAAACATTATTGAAAAATGATTAGCACAAGATCCAATTAATAATAAGCTTTTGTATGCGTTGGACAATATAAAGCAGCTTTTAATCTCTAATTTAGAAAATATAAATAAAACTGATATTTCAATGAGCTTTCAGGATGTAGTATTGGCCGATTTAGATATCCTTAAGGCCAAAATAGAGACAATTAATGATGGTGTTAAATTTGTAGTATTTCGCATCAGAATGATCTACATTCAAACGATTCAGCTAAATCACTATTTGATGAAATAAATGATGTAGATAAGGCTAAGACGGTTAACATTCAAGCAACTAAGGAAAAAACTGACGATATTTCATTCGAAATAGAAGCAGTTGATCCACCAGAGGTTATAAATAAACCTAAATTTAATCTAAGGATTTCCAACCTTAGCACTAATACAACAGAGGAGAAACTAGTCAGATACATAAAAAAGAGGTCGAATTGTGAAGAGGTTCATTGTAAATTAATCACACCAAAGTGGCTGAAATATAAACCGCAGTGTCATACTTTCAAAGTTAGTATACCGGAAACGAAAGTCCAAGAAATAAATAATATGAAATTGTGGAATAAAGGGACAAAATTATCCATCTTTAAACATTTAGGTAAACAATCAAATAATAGTAAATTAGATTTAATAAAAAATAAAAATAAAACAAAACCTAATATTAATATTAATAACGCTAAAAGTAAAACAATCACACAAAAAAACAAGAACAGAAATACACGCAATAACACTAAATCCACAAATAAAAACAATATTATAAGCAAAAACAAAACACAACCTATTTTACACAAACAAAACATAAATTTAACTCAATCACCAATTAAATTTCAGACTATTTTGCCTTCTTCTCACATTATTTATAATACTACTTCCACCATAGAGGTGCCGAATAGCATTTCAAATAAAATTACTAATGTAGAGTCCAGTTCAATAAATTTACTAATTCAGTAATTAGTTCAGTTCCAAAAGTATCAATAACGTCTAAATAATATTCTCCAAATGATATAATGAATATTTCACTACCAAATGTTAGCAAATATCCTAACTTCATACAGGGACAAACCTTTAATGCTGGCATTCCGTGTACTTAGAGCTTAAACGTTAACTGCAACACGACATCAATTAACGATAAGCCAATTGCATCTGTTTCATCCAAACCTAATGCAAGTTTTGTTAATCCTATACTACCTCCTATAGTCAGATTAACGAAAAATGCTGTAGCTAATGACGATCATACGTATGTCTTATCACGTTTTAGAGATCAAAAAATATATGAAAATGTAAGACTCTATTTAGCTTATTTGCATAAGGAAGATGACGACCTTTGTGTAGATGGTAAAACCAAACTCAATATTAAAATTTTTATTGATCAAGAAGGTTTGCCTTCTAACCCAAAGGAATTAATGAAATTATATGTAAAATATCATGAAGGTTTCGGTTGAAAAAGATTTACAAGCTTATTGTAGTCACCTTAAAAGTAAGAGAATCGAGTATTTGAAAAAAATAAGAAAAAGTAGTAATGATTTTTTTCGTTCCCTTAGTGGCAGAAAATAACATTAACACTAATCTTATTTTAATAAATACAACATCTAGTTTCAAGGAGTTAAAATCAACAGATAATAAAAGCAATTTTAGTGAAAATCTCAAAATCTTCTACCACAACTGTAGTGGTATGAGAGGTAAGCTAAAGAAATTATATGTTGATGCCAAGTCTTGTGACTTCAGTGTGCTTGCTATTACGGAAACATGGCTAAACGATTCCTTCATAAATGAAGAAATACTTGACAATAATTGGTCGATTTATAGAAAGGATAGGGACTTTTTCTCTATGAACTGTTCCCGTGGAGGCGGTGTCTTACTTGCAGTAAATAATAACCTTTCTAGTGTTCCACTAATCACTAGGACGTCCCACACTTTCGATCACCAATTTATTAGAGTAAACTTAGGTAATAATTTTATTTACCTAGGAATTGTTTACTTTCCACCTAATTCTGACAATTCCTCATATTCTGAATTTTTCGATATTTATCACTATATTATATCTAAAATGAATGAGGAGGATTCAACTTTTATTTTTGGCGATTTCAATCGTCCTTCATTATCTTTTATAGAAGATGATTCAGATAATTTGTTATTACCAATTAACTTTCATAATGAAATAGATTTTGACATTATTACGGAGTTCTATGGTAATGATTTACAACAAATTATTAATTACCCAAATAAAAACAATAAGTGGTTAGATCTTGCATTTTCAAATGCATATGACAGAGTGGTGGTTAAACTCGCTGATGATGCAGTCAACCTGTTCACTAACACTCCTCATCATAACGCAGTCATCTTCGAATTTTCTACTTCTTTGCCACTCTTCGCGAAATCTTACAATAATAATATTGTATATGACTTTTTCAACGCTGATTATCAAAGCATTAATAATGCTTTATCAATTTTAAATTGGGACGATCTGTTAACACAACAGGATATTAACTCTTCAATTTCTATCTTTTACTCTAAAATTTTCGACATAATTAACTCCTTTGTGCCAAAAATTCGTAAAAAAGATAAAACAACAAAACCTTGGCTTAATAGAGAAATTAGGACATTGAGTAATCAACGCAACAAACTTTACAAAAAAATTAAAGTTACAAAGGACCCTGATGTTAATTTACTGAACATGTACAAGGATCTTGCTTTTGAATTTAAACAGAAATCAAATCTAGCATACGATAATTATGTCAATGAAATTGGAAATAAATTAATTATAGATCCAAAAAAATTTTTTGACTTCATTAATACAAAGCGGAAAACCTATGGATATGCAAGTTCAATGTCTAAAGATAATGTTTTTTCTTCTTGTCCTAACGTAATCTGCAATTTCTTTGCAGATTGTTTTCAAAAAGTTTATAGGCCATTAGATTCGCCTACCAATTTTACATTTTCTAACTCCCATAATAGATCTAATTCAATTATTACAGATCTATATCTTTCGGAAAACGAAATATTTGAAGCAATTACCAACCTTGATACAAAAAAAGGTGTAGGACCCGACTTGGTCCCACCTTCTTTTTTATATAACTGTGCCAATTATTTGACGCAACCGCTTCATTTTATTTTTAATCAATCGCTTTCGACAGGCATTTTTCCGAATGCGTGGAAATCTTCTTTTTTAACCCCCATTCATAAAAAGGGTGACAAAGCTTCCGTCGAAAATTACCGTGGTATAGCTATCCTATCAACTATTCCAAAATTGTTCGAAAAAATTGTAGTCAGTAAAATAACACCCGTCATAAATTCAAAATTAAACGAACAACAACATGGATTTACAAAAGGTCGTTCTACTACAACCAATTTTACGGTTTACACATCGGAAATACTAACTGAAATGGAAAATGGTTATCAAGTTGATGCTATTTACACGGATTTTAGCAAAGCTTTCGATCGTGTTGATCACAATATTTTGTTTAAAAAACTTGAAACTTTAGGCATTTCAGGTTCTTTCCTTACTTGGCTTTGCTCTTATCTTACTGAAAGAACTCAAAATATTAAATTCCAAGGTTATTTATCGAACACAATTAATGTCACCTCGGGAGTGCCACAAGGATGCCATTTAGGCCCACTTCTATTTAATATTTTTATTTCAGATCTTTCTAAAAACTAGAAGGTGTACCACATATTGCATTTGCTGACGATCTTAAAATTTACCACGTTATCAAAAATAATTCCAATTTTGAATTACTTCAATCAAATTTACATTCTTTACAAGAATGGTGCTTCTTCAACGAATTAGAACTTAACATAGCGAAATGCAAGGTCATAAGTTTTACACGAAAAAGATCTACAATGCTTTTCGACTATACAATAGATAACATAGTTCTTGAAAGGGTGTCCTGTATGACCGATCTTGGCATTCTACTGGACGATAAACTTAAGCAGTGACAAAAACTCTTTACTGCTCGTTAGTTCGATCTATTCTAGAATACGGTAATATCATATGGGATCCAGTGTTTCAATTACATTCCAATAGGATAGAATCCGTTCAGAAACAATTCCTTTTGTTTGCCTTGAGAAACCAATATAATCCTGTAGACTATTCTACTCTTCCAAGCTACTCTACAAGACTTAAATCATTGAATATGTTAACCTTATCTTCACGCAGGCAAATGCTTTCATCCTACTTTACTTTTGACATCATAAAAAAAATATTGACGTTCAATTCTTAGTAAATAAGGTTAGATTAAACAATGTAGTAAGAAATACAAGAAACACTAAATTTTTACTAGAAAATACACACAGAACAGAATATGGAAGAAATGAGCCAATAAACAGATATTGCACTACATTCAACAAACACAGTCATCTTTTTTCACCAGACATATCAAGAAATTCTTTTAAACATAAATTAACACAGAAATTCATAAATGACTTAATTACTTAAATTACCTAATTACTTTGTAAACATTTAAAAAAAAAAAAAAATAATAATAATAAATTATTTAATTCAAGTTCAAGTTCATATTATACATTCCACTTAATTATACGCTCATACTGTGTTTTTGTTCTGTAAGCATTTTTTTTTTTTATTGTTTTCAAATTTAATATATAGTATAAATTATAAAATTTTCATTGTAAATTTTTAGCTTAGTAATCAAAAATGTTTTTTATTTGCTATTGTTTGTGTATTTTGTTAGCTTTAATTTATTTTAGCTGTAAGATTTTTTATGTAAAAATCTTGCTTTGGTTTAATAAATAAAATAAAAAATTAAAAAAAAAAAAAAAAGTACAATATTATGGTGTTTGTTTAATATTAATAAATTGTTTTTTTATATAAGTGAAGCGATATAAATAATAATAAATTAAGTTATCTAATAAAGAGTAATATTTATAAGTAAAATCATTTAATAACAAGGTAGAATGTAAACCAACGGTTTTTAAAAGCGCACATTTCCAAAACTCAATACAAACTGTTTAGAATTGTGAATTGCACAAAAAATTGAAAATTTCATGTAATAAGAAAAAACGTGAAAATAGGACTTTTTTGAAATTTTGAGGGGCTGTAAGTCCGGAATCCTATATAACTAAGAAAAGCCATTAATACGGCTTTAAAACCAATAAAACTATATTATTGAACCTTTAATTTTCATGTCTTGCGGAAGAAAAATTTTTACAGGTGCCTAACTTACAGGTGTCTAAAAATAGCAAATTTTCAATTTTTGAGGCGTAATAATTCTAAAAGAGGGGGTGTTACCAAAAAATTTTCTGAGCAAACTTATACTAATTCTAAAAGTTCTTTCTTGCCTCAAAATTTCAAGCCTCTATCTAAAAGCGTGCCGGAGTTATGAAAGTAGAAAAATCATGCTAAATTTGGTTTTCACATAACGGTAAATTTAAATACTAAATTAAACAAAATTGTATAATTTTGATATTAATTTACAAAGTTAAAAAAAATACCTGTCGAATGACGTTTTCAGATTGAACATAAGATATATGCATTTAAAAATAGGGCTTTTTCAAAGTTTAAAGGGCTGTAGCTCCGTAATGGATGGGGCTACATGAAAAAGTTGTTCCACAAAATTACTTGTTTATGAAGCCATGATGCAGATCGGTGTGTGTTAATAAGTTTAAAATATTTATATATGTAAATAAAAATTTTTTTATTGCAATTAAAATATTTATATGTGAAAATAATTTTATTAGTAGATAAATGAAGTGATATGCAAAAGAAATTGTTTTATTTAATATTATAAAGCAATATTTAGTATGTGCAGGTATAGTTACATATTTATTCATGTAAACACATACATGTACCAACAGCCATATGTTTGCCTGCACCTTTGCCTGCACATATGCGATATCGTCAAGAGTACAGCGTATGTAAAAGATAATAACATAAGTTATTTTTTGGTTTCCTCTGAACAGAGTTTAATGACATATAATGATCTTTCTAAATTTGTTTTATTATTTTCAACATTCTTTTGCGGCAATTGTGTGTAGCTTAGCGTGTTTTCCTGGGAGACTTGTAATTTTTCAAATATGCTTTTGAGTTGGACATTTTCCAAGCCTGTTGGTAAGCCAGCTACAATAATGTTACTTTTTATTTTTTGCTTGTTAGCTTCATCCACAATCCCCTCCAGCCTGTTTAATTTTTCCCCCAATACCTACGCATGACTTTCCATAACAAAATATTTTATTTTTTAAGTTTTCCTGTTCTTGCTTAATTGATGTGTTCCCCTTTAAAACTTCATCAACTTTGGCAGCCAGGAAAATTTGAGAAGTACGAATCTCAGATACAGCTGCTTCAAGAGCTTTCAGGTAATTAAATAGTATCTTGTCCATCGTACAATTAGAGAAATCGAATGATAGTAGATCTTCGCTTGCTTCACTTGGAGATGTTTTAAAAGGAGAAACTTCAATTGGAGTTGTTAGGGATGTATCTCTATCTTCATCAATAACTGCTATAGAGTCGTTTAATTCTGAAGGACACGTACAACTTTTCCAGTTTCAGCTTCCAGATTTTACCAGCTCATATGTAGCATCAGTGATGGCGGCACATCTAGTGTGGAATTTTTTTTTTACATATTTTGCATTTTGGCGCTTTAGATTTTCCTGATAAAGCTTTTTTACAAGTTTCACATTGATTAGCCATATTTATTATATGCTTTTTTTTTTATTATTTTAATTATTTTTATTAAATATATTTCGGTTTTAAATCTTATATTTATTTTATTTATAAAAAAAAAAAAAAAAGAAAGAATATATATATATTAAATTACATATATATTTTTTTTCGGTTTTAAAGAAACAAGAAAACGAATGGTCGTTTTGACGTTTAAATTGCTTCTTTATTTAACTTCTCAACTATTCTGGATTGTATTATTAGGGCAATAATTATTGTTATGCTGTTTAATATGGTTATGCCCCTCCAATTCTGGAATTGTGTTAGATTATCTAAAAAACTAATTATTATTCCTTTTTTCCATTTTGTTGTGATTGCTTCTTCCACCTATATGTTTTGTATTATTAGTCTAACTGCATTTGTCGCTGTTATTTTTTCTGCTCTTAATAATACTAACCTTCGGCTTCATTATTTGTGAACTTTTTTATTGCTTCCATTACTTCTCTAAAAGAAGCTGCTGTTTGATTTATAGATGTATTCTCCCTCTTTTAATTTCTTCTTCCTCTAGTTAATTCTGGTAACGAATATTGGTTTTTGCAAAGTATTCTTCCCTCCATGTATTTAATTGGTCTTGGGTTGTAGTGAGTAAGTTACAATCTTTGCTTCTTATAGGTTTTTATTTGTGGAAATTCTTTCTTGTTTCTTCTTTTATTTGCGGAAATTTTTACTATTCTCAACGTTACACAGTGTTTGACTGTGATCCTGCTCTGCGGCTGCTTGGACGTTTCTTCTGATATTATTGTAGAATTTTCTTTTGTCTTTTCTTGCCATTTTCGCAGTGTTGTTACATATATCTTTATGAATATTTCTCAAATTCTCATTGTTAGTTGTCACTAATATTTTAATTTTCTTTCAATTCTGAATGGCTGTCCATGTGGCTTCTGAAATTCATTCCTTTCTAAGATTTCTTTTCCGACTAATCCATTATAATATTTCTTTTCCGACTTGCCAGGATACGTTCTGTTTTCCCTCTTCAGTTCTAATTTAAGCTGCGTTAAGCTTCTGTTGTAACTGCATTACAAATTCTTGCTTGGTGTTATCGGATTTCCATGTGCAGAGACGATACTTACTTTGATTATCCACTCTGTTTCTGGCAGCAAGTTTGAATTGTTTGTCTACAGTTACAAGTATATGATCGCTTTCTGCATCGGTACCTCTCCATATTCTTACATCCTCTAATGATTTTACCCATATGTGTCTGATGCATATGTGATATATTCAATTTTTTACTTCTCCATCCAGGAAAACACAGGTGTATTTGTGTATCGTTTCACCGGGGAACATTCTACCACCTATTACTAGATCTTGTTGCTCGTAGATACCTTTTAATTTATTGCAATTGTCATTTCTTCTGCCTACCCCATGTGCTCCTATTGTTGGCCATTATTTACTGCTACCAATTTTTCCGTTGAAGTCTCCCATTAGTACAAGCATATCAGATTTAGGGATACAGCATGATGTTAACTGTTCTTAGAATTCATCTTTAACTTTGGCGGTTGTAGTTTCTGTGGCATAACACTGTATTATGGTTGTTTTCTTTATTCTACTATGGAATTTTGCAGTAATTATTATATTTGAGACAGGTTTCCAGGTTATAATGCTTTTTCTGAATGTTTTCCCTATAATAAAGTCTACTCCGCGTTCTCCTGTTTTGACTTCCTGAATAGAGAATTATGTTGGTGTTTTCTGTTGATATTTCGCTTAACCCACGAACCACAATTTTATATCTCCCCATTTCTTTTTCAATTTGCGCTAATCTTGTTGTTTCTCTCATTGTTCTTACATTCCATTGACCAAACCATCCCTTAATTTCGTGCCAAAGATCGTTACCATTCTTTCATTATTTCTTCGAGGCTCTGTTTGTGTTCCTTCAGTTTTCTAATTCACTAAGCGAAGTGACTGGACTGCTGTGGCTATCCACATGAATTCCAAATCAAACGCCTTTGTGGAAAGACGAAACCAAATGTTGCGCAAGACGTCACCTCAAATTAATTTTTTCTCTACATATACCTACATTTGACGCACAGATTATTGGTTGAATTATATCATGTCCATTTATTATAAATATTTATTTATTAGTTATAGCTTATTTCTGGAACGTTATTATGGGTAATTATACTTATATTATTTGTTAATAAATTACTATTTTTTATTTTAGATATTTACAATTAAATTATAGAACAAAAATAAGGAAATAGAACAGGTTTGAGAATAATTCCAGCAAAATATTTAGGATGACGTACAAATTAGAATGACGTACAAGTTATTTAGAATTTAGCATTGTATTAAGGGAAATTACTACACAGATAAAAATTTGCCTAAAACCAAAAATTAAAGTCGAAACTTCCAAAATAGCAAATTTCGAATTAACAACTCTTCAATTTGAAGGAAACTTACAAGATGTATAAAATTTTTTTCGGATTATTTGAATTTTATGCACAAACACTAAAGGATTCAGACGAGAACAAAAAACTTTTACAGATAAAGGTAAAAGCAAAATATTAACAGCAAAAAATATAGAAACTTTAAACATATTTAAAAAAGCTATAAAAACTAATTATAAAACAAATAAAAACCTTCAAGGATACAAAATGAGTTAACAGAATTAACTCAAGGAAATCAAGACACAAATACCTTCCCAACAAAAATAGAAGCACTAATAGCACAATTAAATGAATTAAAAATACAAAAAAAGGTAAAGTACATAGAAATAGAATTTTAAAATTAAATGACCAGTTAGTCTAAATACTTTTAAAAATGGTTTGAATGAGATGTTCGGAGCCATAGTTTTATCAGCAAGACCAAATACTCTAACCAAAGCTACACAGTTAATAGCCAAGGTTGGAAAACTATAGAAATAACTATAACAATAGAAATAATTACAAAAATAACAACTACAATAATAGAAATACTAATTTAATAATTGAAGAACGAATTAACCATAAATTCCATGCCATAGACAACGAAATGAGTATAATAGCAGACTGTATAGTAGGTAGAGATATTATATAGCACAATAAATGTAGAATAGACTATGAAACATGTACATTGATAATCTCTAAAGAAAAAAAAGAAATAATATTACCAAGGAGCATGAATACCAAATCAATTTCAAACATTATAGTTCAACCCTGAATGGAAGGAAGCAATAATAGCAGATTTACTGATATAAACTATAATAGATATAAAAGAAGATAGTTTGATTATAGGTAAAGAAATAGTTAAGGGTAAATTTTTAGCGAATACTATAACTCCAACTAATGGATACTAATGGAGTTATAGTATTCTATGGATCCAGCTAATGGAGTTATAGTATTATAAATATTATAAAGCATGTAAACTTTTAAATATTTTCCTATAAAAATAAAAACAACTGAAATAGAAATTCAACCATTAAGAAACTAAACTACTTGGATGGGATTGCAAATAATTCAATTCTGGACATTTGTAATAGATTTCAAAACATATTTCACTTAAAAATTGAACAAAATCAGTAAACAATTTTTATGAACAATAAATTTCAAGAAGCGACATGTCATCAGTCTACACGAAAAATTATGGAACACATAATGTACAATTAGAAGAAATCGAGTTTCGAAACAGCTAATGGAAGATGATATAAATGAACATTCAACCAGCCCGTATTAATTGTCCCTAAAAAGAGGAAAAATGAAAAAAAAAAAATGGAAATTAGCAGTAAATTTCAGATCTCCAAATAAGAAAATAGTGGATGACAAATTTCAATTAATGACACTAGACGATATATTGGAGAAGCTGGGTAAAGCAAAATATTTTTCTACATCGGTTATGACAAGTTCTTTTCATCAAATTCCGTTGCACCCAAAATCTAGACCTCGTTTTCTAGACCAACCTAAGGCGTTATCAGCTTAAAAGGCTACCATTCGGACTAAAACAACAAATAATTTTCAGACAATGCTTTCAGTAGCATTAGTAGATTATACGAAGTCGCATTTTTATATGTTGATGATATAATAGTTTTTGGATCAAATCTAAGAGATCACAATAAAACTTTGACAAAAATTTTTAACCGTTTAAAACATTATAATTTGAAACTAAATCCAGCGAATTGTAAGTTGTTAAAACCAGAAGTGGTATATTTAGAGCATCACATAACTTCAGAAGGGAATAACATAGATCCTGATAAATATCAAACAATAAAAAATTATCCCGCACCTAAGCATGCTGATAAAGTAAAGAGATTCGTCGCAATCTGCAATTATTGTAGGAGATTCATCAAAAACTTGGCAGAAGTAAATCAAACCACTTAACCAGCATTTAAAGAAAAAACAAATATTTAGTTGGCATAAAGAACAAAACAATGAATTTGAAACATTAAAACAAAACTTTTGCTGAAACATTTATTTTAACAACTGACGCATCGAATTGTGCATTAGGAGCAGTGCTATCACAAGAAGACATAAGCAAAGATATACAAAGATATTTAGTATGTGCAGGTATAGTTACATATTTATTCATGTAAACACATACATGTACCAACAGCCAGATATTGTCAAGAGTACAGCGTAAAAGATAATAACATAAGTTATTTTTGGTTTCCTCTGAACAGAGTTTAATGACATATAATGATCTTTCTAAATTTGTTTTATTATTTTCAACATTCTTTTGCGGCAATTGTGTGTAGCTTAGCATATTTTCCTGGGAGACTTGTAATTTTTCAAATATGCTTTTGAGTTGGACATTTTCCAAGCCTGTTGGTAAGCCAGCTACAATAATGTTACTTTTTATTTTTTGCTTGTTAGCTTCATCCACAATCCCCTCCAGCCTGTTTAATTTTTCCCCCAATACCTACGCATGACTTTCCATAACAAAATATTTTATTTTTTAAGTTTTCCTGTTCTTGCTTAATTGATGTGTTCCCCTTTAAAACTTCATCAACTTTGGCAGCCAGGAAAATTTGAGATGTACGAATCTCAGATACAGCTGCTTCAAGAGCTTTCAGGTAATTACATAGTATCTTGTCCATCGTACAATTAGAGAAATCGAATGATAGTAGATCTTCGCTTGCTTCACTTGGAGATGTTTTAAAAGGAGAAACTTCAATTGGAGTTGTTAGGGATGTATCTTTATCTTCATCAATAACTGCTATAGAGTCGTTTAATTCTGAAGGACACGTATAACTTTTCCAGTTTCAGCTTCCAGATTTTACCAGCTCATATGTAGCATCAGTGATGGCGGCACATCTAGTGTGGAATTTTGTTTTACATATTTTGCATTTTGGCGCTTTAAATTTTCCTGATAAAGCTTTTTTACAAGTTTCACATTGATTAGTCATATTTATTATATGCTTTTTTTTTATTATTTTAATTATTTTTATTAAATATTTTTCGGTTTTAAATCGGTTTTTTTTTTTGATTTAAATAGTATAACCAATATTATATTTATTTTATTTATAAAAAAAAAAAAAAGAAAGAATATATATATATTAAATGACATATATATTTTTTTTTCGGTTTTAAAAAAACAAGAAAACGAATGGTCGTTTTGACGTAAATTTTTACTATTCTCAACGTTACACAGTGTTTGACTGTGATCCTGCTCTGCGGCTGCTTGGACGTTTCTTCTGATATTATTGTAGAATTTTCTTTTGTCTTTTCTTGCCATTTTCGCAGTGTTGTTACATATATCTTTATGAATATTTCTCAAATTCTCATTGTTAGTTGTCACTAATATTTTAATTTTCTTTCAATTCTGAATGGCTGTCCATGTGGCTTCTGAAATTCATTCCTTTCTAAGATTTCTTTTCCGACTAATCCATTATAATATTTCTTTTCCGACTTGCCAGGACACGTTCTGTTTTCCCTCTTGAGTTCTAATTTCAGGTGCGTTAAGCTTCTGTTGTAACTGTATTACAAATTCTTGCTTGGCGTTATCAGATTTCCATGTGCAGAGACGATACTTACTTTGATTATCCACTCTGTTTCTGGCAGCAAGTTTGAATTGCTTGTCTGCAGTTACAAGTATATGATCGCTTTCTGCATCGGTACCTCTCCATATTCTTACATCCTGTAATGATTTTACCCATATGTGTCTGATGCATATGTGATATATTCAATTTTTTACTTCTCCATCCAGGAAAACACAGGTGTATTTGTGTATCGTTTCACCGGGGAACATTCTACCACCTATTACTAGATCTTGTTGCTCGTAGATACCTTTTAATTTATTGCAATTGTCATTTCTTCTGCCTACCCCATGTGCTCCTATTGTTGGCCATTATTTACTGCTACCAATTTTTGCGTTGAAGTCTCCCATTAGTATAAGCATATCAGATTTAGGGATACAGCATGATGTTAACTGTTCTTAGAATTCATCTTTAACTTTGGCGGTTGTAGTTTCTGTGGCATAACACTGTATTATGGTTGTTTTCTTTATTCTACTATGGAATTTTGCAGTAATTATTATATTTGAGACAGGTTTCCAGGTTATAATGCTTTTTCTGAATGTTTTCCCTATAATAAAGTCTACTCCGCGTTCTCCTGTTTTGACTTCCTGAATATAGAATTATGTTGGTGTTTTCTGTTGATATTTCGCTTACCCACGAACCACAATTTTATATCTCCCCATTTCTTTTTCAATTTGCGCTAATCTTGTTGTTTCTCTCATTGTTCTTACATTCCATTGACCAAACCATCCCTTAATTTCGTGCCAAAGATCGTTATCATTCTTTCATTATTTATTCGAGGCTCTGTTTGTGTTCCTTCAGTTTTCTAATTCACTAAGCGAAGTGACTGGACTGCTATCCACATGAATTCCAAATCAAACGCCTTTGTGGAAAGACGAAACCAAATGTTGCGCAAGACGTCACCTCAAATTAATTTTTTCTCTACATATACCTACATTTGACGCACAGATTATTGGTTGAATTATATCATGTCCATTTATTATAAATATTTATTTATTAGTTATAGCTTATTTCTGGAACGTGATTATTTTTTTTTTTTTTTTTTTTTTTTTTTATTATTAATTTCAGACAATTTATATAAAAAATTGTGTATAAGAAATTAAATTCTAAACTAAATCTAAACTAATTCTAAAAACTAAAAGTTTATAAATCACATTACAATTTTTTTTTTTTTACTTGAACAATAGCTAATTTCTAAAGTTTTTTAAATATTTCTTAAGTCTATGTTTAAATTCATGTAAGTTTTGGCTGCGTTTTAGTTGGATAGGTAGAGCGTTAAACATCTTTATTGCACTACATTTTAATCCTTGTAGCTTCTTAGTTGTAGTTGCTTTAGGTACTACAAGATGTCCTCTATATCTAGTGTTGTAGTTGTGCACGTTATCTCTTGTTATAATTGTTAATGAAGATTTCATTTTCTTGTTTATTATTTTATACACATATTTACATTTTTCGAAGTATATTAACTGGTTTATGTCAAGTTCATTTGTGGTTATATACAATTCCTTTGTACTCAATCTAGGGTTCAATTTGCATAATGTTTTTAACGATTTTTTCATAATCATACCCATTTGATTGACATGGAATTTTGTACTGTTACTTCAACTGCATATATTGTAACGAATTTTTGACAAGATGCATCCGTTGTAAATTAATTTGGCGGCTTTGATTGGAACACCACCTGCTCTTTTGATTGCCATTATGATCGGTATTATGCTTTTCTTTAATTGTTTAATATGTTTATCCCATTTAAGATTTTCATCTATAGTCATTCCGAGATATTTCATATGTTGAACTCGTTCTACCGTGACACCTCTTGCTTTTATTGTAATTTCATGATATTTTTTCCTAAGTGTTTTGAATACAATATAATATGTCTTTTTGGGATTCATACAGAGACCATTACCGTCCAGCCAATTACCGTATATTTCCATATCTTTATTTAGGTTATTTTCTAGTTGGATTAAAGTTTTAGCCTTACATATAAAATTTGTGTCATCTGCATAAATTGTATACTTTGATTCAAAGTTACACTTTGAGAGATTCGTTACATATAATAAATAAAGAAGTGGGCCCAATATCGATCCTTGTGGGACTCCAGTATTAATCACTAGTTCAGAGCTTACAGTATTTTCAATTCGCACACAATGAGTTCTATTTGACAAATAACTCCTAAATAACCTATTTGCTATACCTCTAATTCCCAAGTCTTCAAGAAAATCTAGTAGTTTGCCATGATTGACAACATCAAATGCTTTACTTAGATCAATAAACATTGCCGCAACATAGTACCCTTCATCTAATGCGTCATGAATTTGGTCTATTGTAACCGACACAGCAGAATCTGTACCACTTCCTTCATATTGATTCGAATCGAAGCCAATAGTTTGCTTAATAAATGATCTTATTCTTGTATCGATAACTCTTTCATATATTTTACTGATTGAATTTAATAACGATATGGGCCTATAATTTCCACAATCTGTTTTTTGTCCACCTTTGTGAATTGGCACAATAACGGCTTGTTTTAAGCACTCTGGGTAAATTCCATCTGCAAGGCATGAATTTATCATTTTACATAAAATATTCTTGATAATATGTATCAGCTCTTGTAGATCTTTTACAAAATATACTGATCTTAGATTTATGGAATTGCGCATTGTATTTAGCACTCTGCTAGTTCTATTCTTTTTTATGATGTTTTCTCCTATTTCATTAAAATATTTGTTTAGTGTATTAGCAGTTTCAATATCACTTGTGGTAATTTCTTCATTTTCTTTAATCAGATTACCAATATAGTCGTTCTTTTCATCCTCTTTATTTGTTATTGTGTAATTTACAACTTTCCATAGTTTTCTATTATCTTTTCCTGCTTTTTCAATGCAATTGTTAATGTGGCTATTCTTGGCTTCCAGAATTATATTTTAAGTATTTTTCTTTTTTAACCATGTTACTTGGATCTTTTTTGTGCGCTTTATATAACGAACGTCTAATTTTTAATTTGTCAAGAATAACTGGTGTAATCCAATTATTATTTCTTGATCTTATTTCATATGTTACTGTACTGCATTGTTTTGCTTCTTGTATGATTCCAACAAGTTCATCAACTTCAGTAATTTGTTTCTCAGTTAATTTATTAGCAACTCTATTACAGAATTTATGATAGTCTGTTCTGCTATGTGAAAGCTTTAAATAAGGTTTTAATGAAGTTTTTATCATTTGAATACACACTAGGGCACTCTTATGATCAGATATTTCATTATCTTCAATTTTATATGAAATTTTATGTTGATCCTCCATATTTGATATAATATGATCAATTAGCGTATTAGTTGTAGCTGTTTGTCTTGTACTATATGTTTTATTTATGATTTTATAGCCGGAAATGTTTAACATGTCTACATATTTAATAACAGTGGTTGTTTTTTCAAATAAATTTAGATTTACATCAGCAAAAAAGATACAGTGTGAGAATCGATCTACCTTTTTTTTTTAAATATTCAATAAATAAAGTGCTATTTTCATTAGGAGCTTTATAGAAAGTACCTATTTTTAGTTTAGGTTGCATATTTAACATTTCAATAACAGTGAAGTTATAGCTTTCATCTTTTTCAACTTCATTATATTTAAACTTATTATTGACAAAGATTGCAGTTCCACCTCCTCTTCTTTTATTTCTACAGTTAAATATTGCATTAAAGTTTTGTATGTTGTATGTATTAACCTCATTTTCAAAAATCCACACTTCTGTAAGAACGACGATATCAATATCTTTATAACTATGAATTAATGCTTCAAGTTCCAGTAATTTTTTATGTCTTATGCTACAAATGTTTAAGTATAAAATATTTAAGTTTCCTATATTTATTTTGTTTGATTCTGTATTCATAAAACTTGTATTATTAATCTTTATGGATTACTTATCATATAATTTCTCCAAGATTCTCTGATTTTTTGCAGATGTTCCCTGTACTTATTATCAATGTGCCGCCTGTATGAAGTTAAATCTTTAGCAACCTCTTCATTAGAAATACCTATACTTTCATGATACTGTTTATATAATTTACTTAATTCTTGATAGTCAGTCGGTAGACCTTCCTGGTTGATAAGTACTTTGATGTTTGTTTGAGTTATCCCATTATAACAAATATCATTCTGGTCATAGAAATAAGACAAGTATAATCTCACGTTATTATATATTCTGTGTTCACGAAAACGTGAAAGAGCGTATATACTATCTCCTTTCTCAATCCCATTTTTGGTCATTCTAACTATTGGAGGAATCATTGGATCAATGAAAATGCTTTTTTTGTTTTCTTGAGATGGAATTTTCTTTGTTTCTTCTATGTTTTTACTTAGTGGATTTAATGTTTCTCCTTTAATCCAGTTGCCTTGGTTAGTATCTCTCTTTATTTCAGCGTTTTTATTGCTAACTTTATTCTCAATAGTAATACTTTTTATATTTTTAGTAGACGAATTTTCATGTTTGCTATTAATTTTCGTACTACTATCGGTAATATTATTCGTATTGTTGTTATAACTTGAGCTAATATTTGCGCCATATTTAAAGTTATCACAAGAAGAACTTTTGCTTTTTTGTTTATTAATTTTTGAATTTATTCTTGTCCAAAATTTAGGAATGTAACTAAATATTTTTATTGCTTTTTCTTTACTTTTGATTTTTATTGCTTTTTCTTTACTTCTAATTTCACTGTTACGAGTAACATGATCTATTGAATTTTTTACAGGTTTATCCATAACAGATTCTTTTTCTTTTTTGTTATTTATATTAATAATGGAATTTTCATTTTGTACATATTTGGTACTAATGAAATTAACTACCTTAACAACTTTCTGTGGTTGCTAGTAACCAATCGTTTTTTTTCTTTGACATAATTTCTGTTGATAAGCTGGACAAAGCTTACTGAATGTTTTATGATTAACATCCACATTTAATCTCAATTTTTCATTGTATTTTACACAATTTATGCATTTAATAATCTCATCATTTTTGCAGTCGCTGGTCTTATGGTGTTGGTGACATTTTAGGCATGTTTTCCTATTCGTGCAATCTGCCGATTTATGGTTAAATCCCTTACATTTATAGCACCTCATAACATTTACAGCATCGAATACTTTGCATCTTTCCCATCCAATACACACTTTTTCAATTTGTAATATCTTAGGAAAGCTCTCCTTATCGACTTGAATCACTGCGTTGTACATTTCCTTGTTAAATTTATTCACAGTGTGTACCTTTATAACATTAAGGTCCGACATTTCCATAAAAGGATTTTGTTTTTTCAATTTTTGAACGATTTCCTCGTCACTGAATTTATAATTCATATTAACAATCTCAAATTTTGGTTTTATATCCGTTGGTATTTTAATTACATAGTTATCATTCATTTTTTTTCCAACTCCAATTTTATTTTATCACGTTCTTCTACAGTATCAGTTTCAATTAAAATTGTTCCATTTGTTCTATTTTCAATATTTTTTATTTTAAGATCTTTTGGATCAACCTTTGTATTTAAATCGCTTTTCGTTTTTTCACTTTTTTGTTTGTTTTTTGGCTTAACAATCAACGGTAATTCTTTTTTCATTTTCATTCCAATATTTTTCGTATTTTTTACCATATCAGCAAATGATACAGTTTGACCCACATTTATATTATTATCGTTAATCACATTATTCATTTTTTTGCAGACCTCATCATTTTTTTTTATTACATTAATAAACGATTCATTCACCTTATCACTTTGTATTCTGAAGACTTCAGTAATTTTTTCCATCTTACGTAGCTCCATTTGTTGTTCACTCTTAATTTCTTCCAATCTTTTCGTAAAACCCGATTCTATGGCTCTCAGTAAATTTATGACTTCACTTTCATTTCTTTTAATAGCAGCTTCAAATTCATTTTTATACTCCTTTAGATGTTCATTATTTTTTGTTACCGCGGCATCCATATTTTGTAGAACCAAATCCACATTTTGTATGTATAAGATGCAATCGTCACAGATGAATCTTACATTGTTGTTTGCATACACATTATTAATCGTCGATTGATCCAATCCTGAACATTTCCAAGCTTCATGATAAACTTTTTTACACACTCCCGAACATTGAATTCCCGTTTCACCTTTTATTTTAGCTTTGCATTTATTGCAAGACACCATTCTAAAAAGTTTATTTTATTTTATTGTTTTTTTTTTTTTTTTCTTTTTGTTTTATATGTTTTGCAACATACAAAATATTTAGCACTTAGAATATTTTTTTTTTTTTTTATTTAATTGTTATTATGTTGTATACATAATATGATACATTACAAAAGTTATTTTTATTATTTTTCTGATTTATTTTAAACTTGTGTTGTGTTGGTTTAAAGTAATTTTCACCGATAATTAAAAACACGTCTGTACTGATTAACAGTTTTAACAGTACAGTATAGGTAATTATACTTATATTATTTGTTAATAAATTACTATTTTTTATTTTAGATATTTACAATTAAATTATAGAACAAAAATAAGGAAATAGAACAGGTGTGAGAATAATTCCAGCAAAATATTTAGGAGGACGTACAAGTTAGAATGACGTACAAGTTATTTAGAATTTAGTATTGAATTAAGGGAAATTACTACACAGATAAAAATTTGCCTAAAACCAAAAATTAAAGTCGAAACTTCCAAAATAGCAAATTTCGAATTAACAACTCTTCAATTTGAAGGAAACTTACAAGATGTATAAAATTTTATGCACAAACACTAAAGGATACAGGCGAGAACAAAAAACTTTTACAGATAAAGGTAAAAGCAAAATATTAACAGCAAAAAATATAGAAACTTTAAACATATTTAAAAAAGCTATAAAAACTAATTATAAAACAAATAAAAACCTTCAAGGATACAAAATGAGTTAACAGAATTAACTCAAGGAAATCAAGACACAAATACCTTCCCAACAAAAATAGAAGCACTAATAGCACAATTAAATGAATTAAAAATACAAAAAAAGGTAAAGTACATAGAAATAGAATTTTAAAATTAAATGACCAGTTAGTCTAAATACTTTTAAAAATAGTTTGAATGAGATGTTCAGAGCCATAGTTTTACCAGCAAGACCAAATACTCTAACCAAAGCTACACAGTTAATAGCCAAGGTTGGAAAACTATAGAAATAACTATAACAATAGAAATAATTACAAAAATAACAACTACAATAATAGAAATACTAATTTAATAATTGAAGAACGAATTAACCATAAATTCCATGCCATAGACAACGAAATGAGTATAATAGCAGACTGCATAGTAGGTAGAGATTTTATATAGCACAATAAATGTAGAATAGACTATGAAACATGTACATTGATAATCTCTAAAGAAAAAAAAGAAATAATATTACCAAGGAGCATGAATACCAAATCAATTTCAAACATTATAGTTCAACCCTGAATGGAAGGAAGCAATAATAGCAGATTTACTGATATAAACTATAATAGATATAAAAGAAGATAGTTTGATTATAGGTAAAGAAATAGTTAAGGGTAAATTTTTAGCGAATACTATAACTCCAACTAATGGATACTAATGGAGTTATAGTATTCTATGGATCCAGCTAATGGAGTTATAGTATTATAAATATTATAAAGCATGTAAACTTTTAAATATTTTCCTATAAAAATAAAAACAACTGAAATAGAAATTCAACCATTAAGAAACTAAACTACTTGGATGGGATTGCAAATAATTCAATTCTGGACATTTGTAATAGATTTCAAAACATATTTCACTTAAAAATTGAACAAAATCAGTAAACAATTTTTATGAACAATAAATTTCAAGAAGCGACATGTCATCAGTCTACACGAAAAATTATGGAACACATAATGTACAATTAGAAGAAATCGAGTTTCGAAACAGCTAATGGAAGATGATATAAATGAACATTCAACCAGCCCGTATTAATTGTCCCTAAAAAGAGGAAAAATGAAAAAAAAAAAATGGAAATTAGCAGTAAATTTCAGATCTCCAAATAAGAAAATAGTGGATGACAAATTTCAATTAATGACACTAGACGATATATTGGAGAAGCTGGGTAAAGCAAAATATTTTTCTACATCGGTTATGACAAGTTCTTTTCATCAAATTCCGTTGCACCCAAAATCTAGACCTCGTTTTCTAGACCAACCTAAGGCGTTATGAGCTTAAAAGGCTACCATTCGGACTAAAACAACAAATAATTTTCAGACAATGCTTTCAGTAGCATTAGTAGATTATACGAAGTCGCATTTTTATATGTTGATGATATAATAGTTTTTGGATCAAATCTAAGAGATCACAATAAAACTTTGACAAAAATTTTTAACCGTTTAAAACATTATAATTTGAAACTAAATCCAGCGAATTGTAAGTTGTTAAAACCAGAAGTGGTATATTTAGAGCATCACATAACTTCAGAAGGGAATAACATAGATCCTGATAAATATCAAACAATAAAAAATTATCCCGCACCTAAGCATGCTGATAAAGTAAAGAGATTCGTCGCAATCTGCAATTATTGTAGGAGATTCATCAAAAACTTGGCAGAAGTAAATCAAACCACTTAACCAGCATTTAAAGAAAAAACAAATATTTAGTTGGCATAAAGAACAAAACAATGAATTTGAAACATTAAAACAAAACTTTTGCTGAAACATTTATTTTAACAACTGACGCATCGAATTGTGCATTAGGAGCAGTGCTATCACAAGAAGACATAGGCAAAGATAGACCCATAGCCTATGCTAGTAAATCACTAAATAAGCATGAATAAAACAAGCCACTTATAGAAAAAGAACTTCAATTTCAAGCCTTACCCGGCAGCCAGACGAGACAGTATTACTACCTTGCGAGGGTGTAATACGAAATGTCAAATTACCGTCTGTGTGACGTATGTGGCATTTTTACTACCAAGACATTTCATTTATATATAGATTGTTTAAAAATAATACTATATGAATCTCTACAACAAATAAAAAATAAACAAGAAATGGCAAAATTAATAAAGGAGAATCATGATTCCTTATATAGTGGACTTTGCGATAAAAACAAATGCATTTTTAAATTAAAACAAAAATATGTTTGGAAGAATATGAATAAACTGCCCAAAAATATGAATAAAATGTACAAAAATAATCGTGAAATTAGCAACAAAATAAAAATTAAAAAATATACAAAAACTATATCAATACAGACAGACACACACTTACAATATCGTTTGAAACAATAACAATAGACTCGTTTGGACCTTAAGACCATCAAATAACTATAGATACATTCTCACATTACAATGCGAACTAACGAAATTTGCAGAAGCTCATCTTTTAGAAACTAAAGCTGCAATAACATTTGCAAAAACTATCGTCGAATAATTTATATTAAAATATGGATTTTTTAAGAAACTAAAAACAGATAAAGGTACAGAATTTAAAAATTAACTATTAAAGAATATTTTTAAATTCTTATACCTTATCATCATGAAACACTAGGTTCCATGGAGAGAAATCACAGCTTATTAAACGATTATTTAATGAGTTTACAAGGACAATACAATTATGACGAATACCTATCTCACTATACGACACAATACTCTCCTTTTGAACCAGTTTATCGTAAAATTTGAAGACTTTCATGAGAAAAAGTAAATAACAAAAGTTATATGTATAAAATAAACAATTACTTAAATGAGTTAAAAATGAAATTATATAACGCAAATAAAAAAGCAAAACAACACTTAGTTTTTGAAAAAGAATAAAGAAAGTTAAAACAAAATAATGTAAATGAATCCAAATTTCAAACAAATGATTCTGTATTTGTAAAAGTAGGAAATAAAAACAAATTGGATATTATACCATTTAAAGGAGCATTTTAAATTGTATCGCAAAAAGGTCTAGTGTTTGAACCTTTTTGTGATACAATTTACACAGTAGTTATAAATAAAACAGAAGTAGAATTACATAATAATAATATTTAATTAAATCTAGAAAAAACTACTAATAAAAATAAATTTTTTGTTCTTAATAAATAATAAACTACAATGTAATAAAAAATAGAATATTTTTAATTATAAAATCTTAAAAAAAAATATTGAAAAATTAAAAATTTAATTATTTATTAATAAAATAATATAAATTATTTTAAATTTTAAGAAATATGAACTGATGTTATTTTTTTCTGTAGTGCAAGGATGTAGTTCTATATATTGAATTTGTTCATAAAAATATTGCCACATTTGTTTTTGTTTATTTATTTATTTATTAAACTAAATATAAAACTAATTTAACAATCAATTCATTTTTATATAATCTTTTTTTAAATATAAGAAATATTTTCTTTAATAATTAATTTTTTAAAACTTCTAATTTTGATTGTATTTTTATTTCATTTTTCAATATTGTTTTATTTCTTTCATTTCTTACTATATCTACTCTTAAATCTAATCTATTTCTTAAATAATAATTATGGAATTCATTTACATACAATAACTTTTCAGATAGATAATTAGGTAATAAACCATATTTAATTTTAAATACTTTAATAAAACATTAATTATTACCTTTTGCCTTACACTTAACTACTTTAATGTATTTTACATAATATATAATCTAGCTGTATATCTATTAAATTTTAATATAAACCTCATTGATTTATTTTGCAGTTTTTGTAACCTAATCATCATACTTTGGTTTGACATAAAAATTATTGAAGATCAATACTCAAACATTGGGGTTGTATAATAACATTATATTATAAATTAATTGCAGAAGCTAATGTGATATTCATTCTAATTTTTGAAAAAAGTAAATTTTTTTAGCATTTTTTTTTACAAATGTAATCAATATGAGATTTGAAATTTAAATTATTATCAACAATCACCCCTAAATATTTTATTCCATTAACTATTTCTATATTTTCATTATTAAAAACAACAAGGTTATTATTTAATTTACTATTAATGATCAAACATTTAGTTTTATCAATCTTTATTTTTAGTTTGTTCATTTGGAACCATTAATTTAAATTTTGTAAATCTAAGTTTATTTTATTAACGCAATCATTTACATTCTCACCTATTATATATAAAAGAGCATCATCTGCGAAAAGTGCAATTTCATTAAATTTAATGCATTTCTGAATATCGTTGATGTATATTAAGAACAAAAATACTCCAAGATAGTATTCCAACAATTTTATTTCAGTATCAGTAACACCAGTAATACCTTTGAAGTTTTTTTAATAAAATCGATCTATCTATTGTTTAAAAGGCTCTGCGTAGCTCAAGAAATACTGCAACAATTGTCCTTTTATCGTCTACTGCATCCTTCCAATTGGTTATAACCAGATTAAGTAGTGATTCACAGTTGTGCCCCCTTCTAAAGCCTGATTGAAATGTAGCGATTAAATTATTTTTCTCAAAAACAATTTTTTATAATATTTTTGATTCAATACAGTTCATATTCACAGGACGAAATTCTTTACAATTTTTGGTTCCAGCTACTTTCGGAATATGAATTACAACAGTTTCTTTCCAAGTATCCGAAAAGTACTGGATTTCAACGATTCATTAACAATATAGTTAAAAAATTCTTTCGAATTAAATCAAAACATTCAATAAAAATATTCTTATTCATCATATTAAGATCTCTTTTGTTATTTAATGATTTTATAACTTTATTCAATTCTTCAATACTAATTAACTGGAATTTAAATTGATAAGGATAGTTCTCAATGATATTACTATATTGCTTAAATTTTATACTACTATTTATTTCACTTATACTATCTACAAAATATAAATTAAATTTTGTAGCAATTTCAGCCTCTTTTGAATATATTTTACTCCCGAAACAAACTTCTTTGATTTCATTCCTTGGTTTTCTTAATATATAATTTTTTATTTTAAGCCACATAGATTTTTGGTCTCTTGCATTTTCAATTTGATTTTTAATAAAACTATTTTTTGTTTCAAAAAGTTTGTTGGAATAAATATTTCTAATACGTTTATACTTATGCTACTCGTTTATATTATTTATCAAAATTACTCTCTGGTATTGTTTAACTTTTTCTACATTCATAATTCTTAGTTCTTCAATATACCATTCACAGCTTTCCCTTATGGTTTGCTTTTTTACAAATTCATTTAAAATTATAGTTAGTGATTTGTTAAAAATATCAGCTTTCAAATTACAATTTGAATAATATACTGTTAACAATTCACTTTGGCATACTTTTGCTCTAATTATATTCTTATTGTATTTAAAATATGTAATAGTTTTTTTTACATCTCTAGTATTTTCTTTTTGTATACTGACTACTATTGTTTCGTGATCACTTATTTTTAACTGGTTGTCTACCATTGCCTAAAATTATATTTGTCATTTACCATTACCAAGTCAATTAATGTTGTAGAACGCAAGGTGATACGTGTTGATTGAACCACTATCTGTTTAAACCTATTATCATGAATTATACCTTCTAAAATTTTCTTTGTATTACTGTTCATTAGCCAATTTATGTTAAAGTCACCCATAATAATAGTTTTTCCTGTATTTTCTCCAATATCTTCTATCGATTTTGTCTAATTATAACTTTCTTAAAGTAAAGCAAATTCGAACATAAATGCTGATCGGACATTTTTGGTGGTTACACTTCCAATTGTGAACATCTGTTTGCATTTTTTATTATTCAATAATAAGTACATTTATTCTGTACAATATTTTTTTGTTTTAAAACAGAGGACCAAATTACATATTCGTTCAAATTGCTAAACGTTATGATTTTAATATAAAAGATTCATTGTTATACAATTATATTTTAATCGCAATTGACCGAAAACCAATTTAAAAAACTGGTATTACGACATATTCAGGATAGAATTGTAGGGACAGCAAAAAACACTCTACTTATAAACGGAACACCCGAAACGTGGGATCAACTTAAAATTATTTTGATTAGAAATCATAGCGAATCAAAACCTATACCTAAATTAACAGAGAAATAAACTTTAGTTAGATGTACCACTACAATAATAAAAAGCTCTGTAATAGAACTCTGTAGAATTAACAATGCTCACCTACTTACAGATAATGTAAATCCTGATCAAATAGGAACTAATAAACGATTAGCCTTTTAAAGAAAATTTACCGGAACCAGTTCGTAATATAGTCATTAACAGAAATCCAACTACTCTATTTGACGATTATAATATTCTTGCAAGCAATGGATTCTCTAACTTTTCTGGCATAAATAATAAAAACAACGTGCAAATGAGCCAATATAATGATTTTGGAAATAGCAGCAGGAACTTTCGTTCTAACTCCAATCATAATCACAGTAATAACCGACAAAATGTTTCTAATAATTCTGCAAACAATACCTACAATCAAAATATTCAATTAAGTAACCATCCAAGCTATTACAACAATCGTTATTCATTTAATTCTCAGCAAAAAAATTTTAATAGATTAAACCAAACTCAATCCAATCGCTCCAGAAAATATAATAATAATAACTATAATTCCAATTATAATCGTAGTGGAATAACTCAAAATAGAAATGAAAATTTCGAACCAATGGATGTTTCATTAAATATTAATAATAACAAAACTATGAATCAAAATTTTCAAAGAAACGCCCCATACAATTACAATATATAACAATTAAAACCAAACCAAAAATTTTAAATTCATTTTATATATAGGTGCCGAAATAAGTATAATCAACAGTAGTAAAATATGTAGTCCCAAATGGAAATCAAAGATGAACCCTATAACTCTCAAAGTCCTTAATAGAAACGTTCATCCAACATCAAATGCAGATTTCCCTTTTTTGAAATATTCAATAGAAAAGATTGTTAAGTGGAATTTTTAGAATTCCCTTTTCACCATTATTTAGACGGAATTATCGACAATAATATTCTGGCACATCTAGACGACATTATAAATTATAAGGAACGTTTACTTCTAACATCAAATTCTAAAATTCGCTTTTTTCTGAATAATTATGAAGAATTTTATTACGAAAATAGTAACAAAAACGAACCCTTAAAAATGTTTGGTTGTGAGATCGAAGTTAGGAATAATTTTAAAATTAACACCACCGCGTATTTAAGCAACAAGGACGTTGTCAAAATAAACTCACTTTTGAGATGTTTTAAAGATGTTTTTTATCAAGATAATTATAAACTATCTTTTACAAGCGAAGTTAAACATAGAATCATTACAAAAATTGATATACCAATTTTTTCAAAAATATATAGGTATCCCGAAATTCACAGAAAGGAAGTAGAGAACCAAATCAACTAAATGTTGAAGCAGGGAATTATCGTCAGTAGCAGTTCTCCATACAATGCTCCTATCTGGGTTGTCCTTAAGAAAATCGATAACTCCCAAAAGCAAAAATGGAGAATTGAAATAGACTATCTTAAGTTAAATGAGAACACTATTGACGACAAATTTTCAATGCCAAATATTGAGGATTTATTTGGAAAACTGGGAAATTGCAGATACTTCTCAACTATCGATGTGTCCAAAGGATTCCATCAGATTACCAGTTACCAAGTCTACCCAGACGATAGCTGTAAAACAGCTTTTTCAACCGTAAATGGGCACTTTTATTTTACACGAATGCCGTTTGGCCTAAAAAATTCGCCATCTACTTTCCAAAGGTTAATGAACCACATTTTAAGAGATTTCATTAACAAAATCTGTGTCGTATATGATGACATACTGATATTCTTCGCTTCTTTCGAAGAACATATTCTATCATTACAAAAAATTCTTCAACGCCCTCGAGAAAAAAATCTAAAAGTACAAATCCACAAATGCAATTTTGCAGAATTGTCAACCAACTATTTAGACCATAGGGAGGTATAAAACCAGATCCAACCAAAATCGTAGCTAACCAAAAAATTTCTCTTCTGCCAACTCAAAAGCAAATAAAATTGTTCTTAGGACTAAGCCGTTCCTATAGAAAATTTATTAAAGCCTACGCGAAGATAGCGTATCTTCTTATAAAATGCCTAATATGCCTAAATGCCTAAAGGATGGAAAAATTAAGAAAAACTATCCGGAATATATCGAGGCCTTCAATAAAACGTCAAAACAGCCACCCAGTTGCTTTCGCTTCACGAACACTAAACAACCATGAAACAAACTATTCTACGGTAGAAAATGAACTTTTGGCAATTGCGTGGGCCACAAAACATTTTCACACCTACTTCTATGGAAAAAAATTCTTAAACATAAACCGCTTGTTTGGCTAAATAATTTGAAGGAGCCTAATATGAAACTTCAGAGGTGGAAAATTAAACTGATCGACTACAATTTTACCATTAGATATGTCACAGGGAAAGATAATATTATAGCGGATGGACTCAGTCGTTTTCCGTATCATAACAACCAAGACACAATAATACAAATATACATAATTGTTACCAATAAAGATAAATATACTACTAAAATTATAAACACGAAATGCCAAAACTTTGAAAAATGAAACAATGTTTAATTGATAAACGATTAATGTGTGTTTTCTGCGAAGACATACAACTATATTTGAAATTCCAAGACTTAAATCGCCGTTACTTTGCAAATAATAAGAACATAAAAATCTTTAAGTCTAGTATTAAACTAATAGATATTACAGATGAAAACGACAAAATCGAAATTATAAAAAAAGAGCACGTTAGGAACAACCACAGAGGAATAAATGAAGTACTTCTAGAATTGAAAAAATCTATTATTTTCCAAATATGTTTAGTGCGATAACCAAATTTATTAATAACTCTTTATTCTAGCTAAGCACGACAGACAACCTCCAAAATTATTCTTTGAAATTACAGAGTCTCTCCACAAAATTAACGACATAATCCACATGGACATCTGGTTCGCTTACAGGAACATTACTTACTTAACTACGATAGATAAGTTTTCAAAATATGCCACCATTCATTAAAATATAGAACATGGATAAAGCCATAAAGAAAATAATAATGTATTTGGGCAAAATGCGGTGTCAGATAATGAAAAATGTATCACCCACGATTTAGTGGAACAATTTTTAAATGAAAATAAAGTCGAGTTTCACAGGACAACAGAACCTTAAACGAACACGTAAGAGTTTTAGAAATTGAGCAAACTCAGCAAACTGACAATGCAAATGACGAAATAGATAATAAAATATTTAAAATGATTACCACTTACAACAATACAATACACTCAACGACCTAGTGCAGGCCAATCGATTTTATAAATAAAGAAATTTCTAGAGAGGAAATCGAAAGGTTAGCCAAAAAATTTTAAATTGGAAAAAACCGACGTATCGTACGAAGAAACCAAAATAGAAATAACAATACCGATTTACACGATAATATAGTATTTAATAGTGATATACCAAAAAGTAAACCAAAATATAAAAAGCTCACAAACTTCAAAGCAGACGATAATTATACGACAAATACTAGTAATAAAAGATTGACAAAATATTAGAAAAAACAGCGAAAACGAAAATACAAACATCAATAAAAAATAATAACCACCAAACAAAACTTCAAAACATCCTTATAAACTAATAATATCTTAATTGCTTTTTAGGGCATGGAACAAAATCTATTGCTCCTTCTGATCACCTCAGTATACACGCAATCAATTCAAATCGTTAATAAGCAAATAATCATCAGCAAAAACTTACAAATCAATATGAACCAAATCACTGATAACATCAATAACCAAGAAGCAATAATTTCCACTTCACCTTTCTTGAAAAAAATCACACGACCAGCCCTCATAATGCGAGACAAAACATTAAAGACATTGTTTTACCAAGCCACCTCAAAGTTTTAGCGCATGACGGAAGAAAAAATCCAGAAGATTAATTTAACAATAGAAATTTTACCGTACATTAAAACCGCCGTCTTTTTTAATGATAATTTTTATTTTATACATTCTAAATTTTACTAAAGAAAAGTATTTCAAAACTTTGGTTTTACCATTTCCAAATGATAAAGACGAACAATTAGATGAGCCTATACACAATGTAATTCTAAAAGACAACGACATATTTGATCTTAATAACAATGTTATTGGTTGAAAAGTAACTTAAATTCTCCAAATAACGTATGTATAAGAAATTTATTAAAAGACATAAACACTTGTAATTACAAATTAAATTCAATAGAATCTGTAAGAAAAATAAATGATGAAATGCTATTAGTAATTAATTTTGCAAAAACAAAAATCAATCAAAATTGTATCAATTAGGATATAGTATAAGAAAATTTTGTTATTAAATAAAAAAATTGTGAAGTAAAAATTAGAGAAGATTTTGTAATAAAATAAATGAATATGTACAAAGATAATATAATTTTTTCAATTATAAATAATTTTAATATTACAAAAAATTTTAAAAATGTAAGCTTAAAAAAAATACAATTAAAACAAACAGAAAATCTAAAAACCATTAAATATGTAGAGTTCGAACTAAAGGTTAAAAGTTTTATTTTGTGCTTATAGTACGTTCACAAACACTTGATTTTGAGAAATTGAGATGATTTCGAAAATTAAGTTGATTTTCTCCTTTTTTTTTTTTGATTTCCCATAAAATTTTCAAAAATTTATCTGTCAAACAAAATCAACTCGCTACTTGATTTTCTGACGACCTCAAAATCACGTCGTTCGCCATGAAATTTCGATTTTTGTATTGATTATTGAAAATTTTTTTCCATAACCCTTGATTTGTTTTTATTTGTCAAAATAAATATTCAAAACCATAACAATAAAAAATTAAAATTTTCTATTTTATTTTTGAAATTATGTGTATTTATAGTTTTGTTGTTGCTTATTTAAAAAAAAATAAATAAATTTATTTATTTATCTTTGGTATATTATTTATTGTATCAAAACATTAATATAAATATCCCAAAAAGTAAATTCTTGATTTTAAAAACGATTGTGAACACTTGACATTTTCCTTGATTTTGTACATGATAATTAACTCGATTTCGGAGTTTGTGAACATACTATTAACTGTTTATTGTAAATCAAAACAAAGTTCAACTATGTTTAAAAAATAAAAAAAATTGTGAAGATAGAAAATCAAAGGTACTTCAAGCCGACCTATTTGCAAAATAAATTTTGAGGAACAAAATTTCTTAAAGAGGGAAGGTGTTACATAATTTTATAACAACTATTCTACATAAATATATCAGATGTAACCCTCCACCTTAAAATATTAAAATGGGAACTTAAACTACCTATAATTCACACACAAAAAAATCACATTGCAATCACACGCCATTACAGCGGAATTATAACCAATGAAGAATTTAAATAATAAAGTTAAGTTTAAATTAACTAAGCAAAATCTTGTAAAGAAAGGGCTAAAAAGAAATTAAATTAATTGTAATACAAAAATAGGTTAAAATAATAAAATTAATAGTAATTGTAATTGTTAAACAAAAAAAAAGAATTTGATTTAATTAAAATCATAACTTTATGCATACGCGGGATTCTAATTAACATACATCTTATGGTAGCTTACAAAATATACACATCCTGGAAAAAGAGGAAACTCTCCCTAATTTTCAATCCAACTCTAAAAATCCTTCTGATTTAGAATCTGGCATTTAAATACATATACAAAAATATTATGGGAAAAAGGAATAGTCTCATTTCGAATCCAACTCTAAAATCCCCTAATTCAGAATGTCACATATTCATATAGGTATATAAATATTCTGTAAAAGGCGTATAACTCTGATTTTGAGGCCAACTTTGAAATCCCTCTTAATTCAGAATCTCAATTCACATATACATATTATATATATATACATATTGGAAAAAGCGTATAATCTGGTTTTGTATCCAATACTCTAAGATCCTTTTTTATATTTTTTTTTACATATGTACTTATTTGAACAGAAATTCATTGATTTCGGTATTTTTGGTTTTCAGAATTTTTGTTTTGGGATTTTATAACACTCGGGATTTGTTCCACCAAATTTAAATTCGAGATTTTTTTTTTTTGGGGATTTTTTTTTTTCAGGATTTTATCGTTTGGAATTTTTTTTTCAGCCAAAGTGTCATGTAAACAATATAGGGCCCAACAATATATAAATAATGCAAACAATATAGGGCTCAAAACTCACCCCTGTTTGATTTCTTGCGACACCTCAAAGAAATCCGACAAAACTGATCCATCCCATACCTTTAAAAAAAAAATTTTTTTAAATAAAAGCAGTTTTAAAAAAGTTCAGTTTTGTACGTAAAAACAATCAAATATCAAAAATTTAGGAAAAAACAATAAATTATTAAATTATTAATTAAAACAATTATAAACAGAATACAAACATAACATAAAGACTTATTCGTTAAATTTAAATTTTATAAGTTCAGTTATTGATTAATTATTATCGTCTGCATCCGAAACTTGATTCGAATGCGGCAGTGCTTCAAAAAACCGCTGTGCTTCGTCCTGCTAAATTTTTTAAGTACCATTAAATAATTATATTTTCCGGATGGAAGTAGAAATAGATTAATGTAAGGAGGCTCTATTTTGTGAAAAATTTTGAATACTACGATTTTTATTTCTGATTATCTATGAATGCCATGGGCTATTGTAAGTGTTTCTTAATGGAAGTGAGCTACTGTGTCGATTTGTTTGCGTTATTTGGAACTGGAACATTCATCAGGAAGTTCCATTTTAACGCTTTGTTTTATTAATCTCATATTTTTGTCGCATTCCATGTAACTATGTCCTCGAACGGGATATGATATTCTAACTGCATCGGTTGAAAACATTAATAAGCGAATGAAAAAATCTTATAACAGTAAAATTTTTGTTTTGCCCTGCACAAGAGTCAGAAAAAAGATGTATGGTTCGAACTTTAGAGACAATATTATTTTTGAAATAATAGTCTAGCATTGGTGTTACGTCATCAGATTCTTTCTTTGCAATAGTTTCGTCATAAGTAAAAAAAAATGCTTCACCTTAAATAACAAATAAAACGTTGTACAGCTTGTTCACATTCTAATTATGTTAAGATAACTTACCACTGGAAAGAACATGAATATTAAACATATAAAAACTTAATTGTCTGCGATAATTAATGTCATTTGTTGAAATGTTAGGAACTTGTAAATTCTTCATGAAGTTTTAGCATATGGCTTTAGTTTCTTCGTTTTCTCGTGCTAGCTTATCATAGGCTAGCTTATCATAGGCTAGCTTATCATATTATATGATGATATGATAGCAAGCCGGTTCATATTATTTGTTTAAAAGAAACGTCATTAAAATTATTTTATAATTAAATATTGCCAGATGATTAAAATAAAAATAATCAATAGCAATAATCTTGAATTAAAATTATTTGTTTTTCGAATCACCATAATTCGGCGGCCATTTGTTACATTCGGATATAGGTCTTAGCCACATATACTCGTATAAGCTAAAGTTACATTTTGATTACATCCAAAAGGTGCAACAATATCCTTCATACAGATTATCAAAGATCCTGGCAGAGGAGACAACTGAAACGAATGTTTATTGAGTGGCACAATGGAAGGTTATCTATTGAAGAGCTGGATTAAATGTAAATTTCATGAATGGGAATCATGTTGGATTAGAAAAATCTTCAAAACAAGTTCTGAAGTGGAATATACAAATAGATTGGGATAGGCATGTGGATCAGGCTAAAATGTCTCAATATCATGATGAATATCCACGATTAAAATATTTAGATGTACCTAATTATTTCGATGATAAATATCCTATAAGAATGATTAGTATGATATTTATGGTGGCTTGCTAAACATAGACGCAAGAGCTTTTAAAAACAATACCGACGGTATATGTAAGATTTGCAATGTTGATGAAGCTGAAAATACTTATCACTTTGCAGCCCGATGTGGCATATTTAGGAATACTATAAAACTATATTTTGAAAGTGAATCATTATCAATAGAAGAATTTCATGAAATTATAAACGGAAGAAATTATGAAAATTAAGAAATTATATCTCGCCTCTACACCTATCTCCTATATATGACACTAGATATAGGAATATATTAATAAATTCATTTAGTTAATGTTAAAATAAACAATGAAGTAAAAATGAAAATAAATAAAGTAGGAGTCTTTTATTAAATGAATTTAGTTAATATATACAAACGAAAATACATAATTAAATTAATAATAAAGTTGGATAATAAATAAATAAATATTCAATTATAAATTAATTACTAATGGAAGTTTAAAAATTATATCGGTATAGGAATTTTTTAATTATATATTTCTTCTTCTTTTGCCAAGCTAACAGACAACCTTTGTGTTATTATCAGTATACTGTTTTATGATATTAATTTTGTTTTGCTATAGATTTAAGTATTGAATTTTGAATAAAAAATATTATTATTTTTATTAATAAAAAAAAAATTAAATTAAATAATTATTAAAAAAATCAGTAAAAAAATAAAAAAAAAACTTAATTGAACATTTGCTACAAAAATTATAATCTAAATAAATTATATTTATTTTATAACATAATTTCTAAAATATAACAAATAATTAACAAAAACAAATATGGTTAATCAATGTTATATATTCAAAATGTAAAGGTAAATTAGTAAATAAAGGCGGTAAAATGCAGAATATGCAAAAAACTTTTTCATGCTAAATATGCTCAGATTTCAGAAAACACATATGAGTACGTGAAATATGGAAGTATGAGTTGGAAATGGTTGCACTGTCCTTCGATATTGAATAAATCCCTTCACCAAATTCGGCAGTTCTGTTTATCCATTTAAATGAAAATATGCTTCATCGCTCATGATGAGATTGTTCAATTGATCGTCTCGAAACATAATGAAATTCAACAATTTTTACAAGTTCTTGTGTAAGTGTTATGTTTAAAATTTTAACAACATAACGTTTAACAAAATTTTATACAATCTAATATATAAAGCAGAAATTCTGTTTATTTGTTTGTTTGTGCCCTTTTCACGTAAAAACCACCAGTCCGATTGCAACCAAATTGCAGGAACATTTCTACGACCCCGGAAAGTGTTATAGGCTATATGGTGTTTTGGTTCATTAACCCATTGCGGCCCGGGAGCCATTTAAAGCTTTTTCGTTTTTTCGTTGTCCTGCCTAAACGGTTTGATCGATTGAGTTGAAAATTTGTATAAATGTTCTTCTTAGCTTTGGACGGATGCCGAAAAAAATTGGATACAATATGTTACCCGAATTCGGCCCGGCGGGCTTCCAAAATATTTTTTTTCCGATTTATGTCCAATTTTGTATGGTAGTTTTATGGTCCGAGAAAAAGCCTGTGACAAATTTTTATGAAGTTCCGTTAACCCGTTTGGGCAGGAGAGCCGAACGAAGTTCATTAAATTTTTCTGTTGTCCTGCTTAACCGGTTTGACCAATTGAGTTACAAATTTACGAAAGTGTAGCTCTTTACCACAGGAGCTCACTGAGTTGATTTGGTTACGATCCATTAACCCGTTTCGGCACCAGGACTCAATGAAGTTTTTCAATTTCCTTGTTGTCGCGCTTAAACGGTTTTGACAATTGAATTGAAAATTCACAAAACTGTAGCTCTTTTGCACAGGAGCTCACTGAGATGATTTGGTTACGATCCATTAACCCGTTTCGGCACCAGGACTCAATAAATTTTTTTAATTTCTTTGTTGTCGCACTTGAACGGTTTTACCAATTGAGTTGAATATTTACAAAAGTGTAGGTCTTTATAACAAAAGCTTTCTGAGTTGATTTGGTTACGATACATTAACCCATCAGGCTTCAGGCCATGAAATTCTCATTTTTTGTTGTTGTGCTTAAACGATTTGACCAATTGAAAATTTGTACAAGTATTGCACTTTGGCAGACAAACTCATTCAATACATTTTGTTGTGATGCATTAACACATTTCGACACGATAGACTGTAAAAAAAATTTTTTGTTTCTAATTTCTGTCTAATTTGGCAGGATGAATTTATGGTTCTAAATTAAGCCTGCGACAAAATGTTTGTTAACGTTTGTTAATCCATTTCCGCACGAGCACTTATTAATAATATTTTGCCTAATTTTGTGTATTGTTATTATTATTAAAAAGATATTATCAACACTGTTTACTTTTATCTATACTGTGTCTAATATTCCATAAAAGCCTTTCAATGCAAATTTCTAATATAGAACAGTAATTAAAGTAACCTTATTAAGTAACTTAAGAATACTGATTTTAAGTCTTAACAATATAACATTTTCGGCCGTTGTTAAAAAACAGAAACAATCTCCTACATTAGACAATCATCATGTCATCATTCAGAAATGCATTACTTACATGTGGTCTTTACATTTAGTCTACCTATATAAGATGCATGTGTATAACATGTTTCCCATAAAATATCATTAAAATATGTATATAGAGTATGTATAATATCCGTATATTTAAAAATACTATAAACACAATCAATTAAATTAGAAAACATATCGACATTTCTGTATAGTATTTAATCAAAATTGAGTACATACATATTTAAAGAACAGAAAACCTTACATTCTTATACATATACAATTTTTACACATATTTTTAGCCAATCAATTTGGAAATATAATTAGAAAAACTAAACGTAAAAAAATTCTGGTTGATTTATAAAGGTAAAAAACAATCATGTATTTTTTATATTGAAAATATGTTAAACAGAACCTGAAATGTACGCATTTAAAAAGAAGTTTTTTCAAAATTTGAAGAGCTGTCGGTGCTGTAGGATCTCCATCGGTGAGGGTACATAAAAAAGTTGTTCTACAACATTACTCTTTTAAGAGACCTATGCATAGTTAATATTTCATTGCTCTTTATTAAACAGTATATAAGTTTTAACAGACGGAGGGACAGAGCGAACTTAATAACAAATTTTTCAAAATGTGCTTAAAAGGATAATGCACCAAAACATGAAGTGACATTACTTACAAAAAAAATTGATTACATTATGGTCTTTTATAATTTAAATACGATTTTATGTTTAGGTATTAACGAATATTAACGAATATATAAGTTTTGTAAACAGACGGAGGGACAGAGCGAACCTAATAGCAAATTTTTCAAAATGTGCTTAAAAGGATAATTCACAAAAGCATGAAGTGACATTATTTACGAAAAAAAATGTATTACATTATGGTCTTTCATAATTGAAATGCAATTTTATGTTTCGGTATTAACGAATATATTGTGGAGATTCACTTCGCCGTAATTGTGTACTCAATAGATTATTGATTCCTTTAAAAATTTTTTGTAGAAGAATTGTCTCTAATTCTTGACTCTGTTTATTCAATTTCACTAAATCTAATAAAAATAGAATATAAACTACCAGCATCTGTAAATGCATGGTAATAAGTTAACTATATTAATTAAATTATATTAACCCAGAAACAAAAGTTAATAATTTTTATTTCATAAAGCCAATAAAATACTCCGAGCAACGCCGGGTACTCTGCTAGTCTAATACATAAAGCAGAAATTCTGTTTGTTTGTTTTGTTTGTTTGTGCCCTTTTCACGTAAAAACTACCAGTCCGATTGCAACGAAATTTTGCAGGAACATTTCTACAACTCCGGAAAGTGTTATAGGCTATATAATGTTTTGGTTCATTAACCCGTTGCGGCCCGAGAGCCATTTAAAGCTTTTTCGTTTTTTCGTTGTCCTGCCTAAAGGGTTCCACCGATTGAGTTGAAAATTTGTACAAATGTTCTACTTAGCTTTGGACGGGTGCCGAAGAAATATGGATACATTATGTTACCCGGATTCGGCCCGGCGAGCTTCCAAAAAATTTTTTCCGATTTATGTCCAATTTTGTATGGTGGTTTTATGGTCCGAGAAAAAGCCTGTGACAAATTTTTATGAAGTTCCGTTAACCTGTTTGGGCAAGAGAGCCGAACGAAGTTCATTAAATTTTTCTGTTGTCCTGCTTAAACCGTTTGATCAATTGAGATGAAAATTTACAATAGTGTAGCTCTTTACCACAGGAGCTTACTGAGTTGAGTTGGTTTCGATCCATTAACCCGTTTCGGCACCAGGGTCGGTGAAGTTTTGTAATTTACTTAGTTGTCGCACTTAAACTGTTTGACCAATTGAGTTAAAAATTTACGAAATTGTAGCTCTTTACCACAGGAGCTCACTGAGTTGATTTGGTTACGATCCATTAACCCGTTTCGGCACCAGGACTCAATGAAGTTTTTCAATTTCTTTGTTGTCGCGCTTAAACGGTTTTGCCAATTGATTTGAAAATTTACAAAAGTGTAGCTCTTTACCACAGGAGCTCACTGAGGAGATTTGGTTACGATCCATTAACCCGTTTCGGCACCAGGGCTCAATAAAAATTTTTAATTTTTTTGTTGTCGCACTTTAACGGTTTTACCAATTGAGTTGAAAATTTACAAAAGTGTAGGTCTTTATAACAAAAGCTTTCTGGGTTGATTTGGTTACGATACATTAACCCATCAGGCTTCAGGCCATGAAGTGTCTCATTTTTTATTGTTATGTTTAAACGATTTAACCTATTGAAAATTTGCACAAGTATTGCACTTTGGCACACAAACTCATTCAATAAATTTTGTTGTGATACATTAACACATTTCGACACGATAGACTGTCAAAAAAAAATTTTGTTTCTAATTTCGGTCTAATTTGCGAGGATGAATTTATGGTTCTAAATAAAGCCTGTGACAAAATGTTTGTTAACGTTTGTTAATCCATTTCCGCACGAGCACTTATTAATAATATTTTGCCTAATTTTGTGTAGTGTTATTATTATTAAAACGAGGAAGAATACAGTTGCCTTTGTCAACTCTTAGATACCCGTACGAACCGTTAGTATGTTCACAGCCTGTCACTCTGCTTACAATATTATTTTTTTAATATTTTAGTATTTTAAAATAATTTGGGTTAATTTTATAAGTTCTAGAACTATGGGTTGTACATATATTCAAACTATATGTTTATACATTCAAAGCAGATTTTAACCTTCCACATAACGATTATCAATCCAAAACTTTTTATATTAAATTTACATTATACGGTAAATGTATATTAAATTTACTTAGTACAAAATAGTAAATATAATTTTAAATATTATATTATATTAATGCGCATATAATATATTTATATTGTTATAAGTATATCGCCATACATTGCAATATTTCTTTAAAAATATTTCCATTCATAGAATAATTTCTTATAAGTACAATAAAATACATATATGTATGTATGTAAATACGGCGCTATATAATATACATCTCTTTACTCTTATCATTCATTCATCAGTGACATATACGGTAAATAAACATGATATTGTATAAGTATGTATGTATATCAATATCATATAAATAAAAATTCTTCAAGCAACCGTTATGTTGTTTATTTATTTACATTTTTTTGTACTACGCATTATATCCTCAACAATTTCAAATTATCGAGTAAAACAAAATGCAAAAAAATCGTTAAAGAAATTTGTTAGAATATTTGAAAAAATCAAGTAACACTTTCGTCAATTATAAAGTAACCCTATATTATTAAAAAATGTTGTTAACAGAAATAAGAGTATAATATTGAAGGTTTAATTTTTGTGTATTACTTCAAAAAAATTTTTACAGGTGTTCAAGTTACAGGTGTTTAAAAATAGGAAATTTTCAGTTTTTGACCCCTTACAGCTTCCAAACGGAGAGTGATACAAAAAAAATTTCTGAAATGACACATACTTATTTTCAAAGATCTAACTTCTGTTCTGTAAACCGTTTAGAAGATAGAAGGGTTAAAGGATTTTGCAAAATTTGAGTTTCGCATAACGGTAAATTAAGACACCGTATGCCACAAATATATATTTATTGTATATATACTTTTAAAGCTAATAAAAGTAGTAACCGTTTGGCGTTTTCAAAATGAAGATATACCTTATACAACTTGTGCTATAACAATTTAAATATAGAGCTTTTTTGAACCTTTGGGGAGCTGTAGCTCTGTAACGGGTGGGGCTACAAAAAAAAGTTATTAAAAATAAAATTAATATTTTTGTGAGATCTATCAGCAGTTAAAATTTCATAGCTCTATTTCAAAAAAAATGTGGGGATCTAAAAGTTTGGTGTTCGAGAGCTACCTTAAGGTTTGGTCCAAACTCAACCAAAAAAATAGGGAACCTACAAGTTACTCCCAGAATATTTTGTGTAAATTTCAAGATTCTAGCTTTCTTAGTTTTTTAGTTACCGTGCTGACTGACGGACGGACGGACATGGCTCAAAAGTCTTAGAATTTTTTTCTGATCCGATCCACACCTTTGAAGGTATATCTAGCTCGCTTATTTCGAGGTGTTACAAACGGAGGAGTAATATTATTATATCCGATCCTATCGTACGGGTATAAAGATATTTCCAACACTCTTTACTTTTATCTATTGTTTCTAATATTCCATAAAAACCTTTCAATGCAAATTTCTAATATAGAACAGTAATTAAAGTAACCTTATTAAGTATCTTAAGAATACTGATTTTAAGTCTTAACAATATAACATTTTCGGCCGTTGTTAAAAAACAGAAACAATCTCCTACATCAGACAATCATCATGTCATCATTCAGAAAAGCATTACTTAAATGTGGTCTTTACATGTGGTCTACCTATATAAGATGCATGTGTATAACATGTTTCCCATAAAATATCATTGAAATATGTACATATAGTATGTATAATATCCGTATATTTAAAAATACTATAAACATAATCAATTAAATTATAAAACATATTCACATTTCTGTACAGCATTTAATAAAAAATGAGTACATACATATTTAAAGAAGAGAAAACCTTACATTCTTATCCATATACAATTTTTACACATATTTTTAGCCAATCAATTTGGAAACATAATTAGAAAAACTAAACGTAAAAAATTCTGGTTGATTTATAAAGGTAAAAAACAATCATGTATATTTTATATTGAAAATATGTTAAACAAAACCTGAAATGTACGCATTTAAAAAGAAGTTTTCTCAAAATTTGAAAAGCTGTCGGTGCTGTAGGATTTCCATCGGTGAGGCTACATAAAAAAGCTGTTCTACAACATTACTCTTTTACGAGACCTATGCATAGTTAATATTTCATTGCTCTTTATTAAACAGTATATAAGTTTTAACAGACGGAGGGACAGAGCGAACTTAATAACAAATTTTTCAAAATGTGCTTAAAAGGATAATTCACAAAAACATGAAGTGACATTACTTACGCAAAAAAATGTACTACATTATGGTCATAATTGAAATGCGATTTTCTGTCTCGGTATTAAAGAATATATTGTGGAAATTGAGCAAATGTTCTTCTTAGCTATGGACGGGTGTCGAAGAAATTTGGATACAATATGTTATCCGGATTCGACCCGGTGGGTTTCCAAAAAAATTTTTGTGATTTATGTCCAATTTTGTATGGTGGTTTTATGGTTCGAAAAAAAGCCTGTGACAAATTTTTATGAAGTTCCATTAATCCGTTTGGGCAGGAGAGCCGAACGAAGTTCATTAAATTTTTCTGTTGTCCTGCTTAAACGGTTTGACCAATTATTTACAATATTGTAGCTCTTTACCACAGGAGCTCACTGAGTTGATTTGGTTAAGATCCATTAACCCGTTTCGGCACCAGGGGTCAGTGAAGTTTTGTAATTTACTTAGTTGTCGCACTTAAACTGTTTGACCAATTGAGTTAAAAATTTATCAAAGTGTAGCTCTTTACAACAGGAGCTTACTGAGTCGATTTGGTTACGATCCATTAACCCGTTTCGGTACCAGGACTCAATGAAGTTTTTCAATTTCTTTGTTGCCGCGCTTAAACGGTTTTGCCAATTGAATTGAAAATTTACAAAAGTGTAGCTCTTTACCACAGGAGCTCACTGAGGTGATTTGGTTACGATCCATTTACCCGTTTCGGCACTAGGGCTCAATAAAATTTTTTAATTTCTTTGTTGTCGCACTTGAACGGTTTTACCAATTGAGTTGAAAATTTACAAAAGTGTAGGTCTTTATAACAAAAGCTTTCTGAGTTAATTTGGTTACGATGCATTAACCCATCAGGCCATGAAATTCTCATTTTTTGTTGTTGTGCTTAAACGATTTGACCAATTGAAAATTTGCACAAATATTGCACTTTGGAACACAAACTCATTCAATAAATTTTGTTGTGATACATTAACACATTTCGACACGATAGACTGTCAAAAAAAAAATTTGTTTCTAATTTCTGTCTAATTTGGCAGGATGAATTTATGGTTCTAAATTAAGCCTGTGACAAAATGTTTGTTAACGTTGGTTAACCCATTTCCGAACGGCACTTATATTAATAATATTTTGCCTAATTTTGTGTATTGTTATTATTATTAAAAAGATATTTCCAACACTCTTTACTTTTATCTATACTGTTTCTAATATTCCATAAAAACCTTTCAATGCAAAGTTCTAATATAGAACAGTAATTTTTTTAATGCTGACTATCAAAGTATTAATTATGCTTTGTCATTAATGACATGGAACGAACTGTTAGTTCAACAGGATATCAATTTACTAATCTCCATCTTTTACTCAAATCTGCTTCAAATTATTGATGCCTTTGTTCCTAAAATTTGCAAAAAGCATAAAACAACAGAACTTTGGTTAGATAGAGATCTTAGGAACTTGAGAAATCGGCGCAATAAAATATACAAAAAACTTAAACATCATCAAGCCCCATGCGACGACTTATTGAATATGTATAAGCAACTTGCAATTGAATTTAAACAAAAAGCTAATGCAGCATATGAAAACTATGTCACGGATATTGGCAACAAACTTGTTACTGATCCTTAAAATTTTTTGATTTTGTTAACACAAAACGGAAATTATTTGGGTATCCCAATTCAATGATATCAAAAGACAATGTGGTTTCTGATTGCCCAAAAGAAATTTGTAACTTCTTTTCTGATCATTTTCAGCAAGTTTATCGTCCAACAGCACCAGTTACCACATCGACTAATTCCTTATCTAATAGCTCAAATTTGCTATTTAAAGACGTGTATCTTTCTGAAAATGATATTCTTGAAGCAATTTTGAGCCTTGAGATAAAAAAGAGTGCTGGTCCGGACTTAATTCCTCTAATATTTTTACATAATTGCTCTCACAGTCTAATCTTCCCTCTTCATTTTATTTTCAATAAGTCACTTTCAATTGGGATTTTCCCACAAAAGTAGAAATCCTGCCACTTAACCCCTATTTTTAAAATAGGGGATAGAGCATCGGTGGAAAATTATCGAGGTATAGCAATCCTTTCGACTATACCTAAATTATTTGAAAAAATTGTCGTTGATAGAATTACTCCTTAAACTTAAACTAAATGAACAACAACATGGTTTCAGAAAAGGTCGTTCAACTACTACGAACCTGATGGTTTATACATCTGAAATGGATGGTTTTATACATCTGAAATACATCAAATGGAGAAAGGGTACCAAGTTGATGCAATTTACACCGATTTTAGCAAAGCTTTCGATCGTGTAGATCATTTCACTTTGCTAAACAAACTATCAACTTTTGGCATTTCGGGTTCATTTCTTGAATGGCTTAATTCATATCTTATAGAAAGAACTCAAAATGTTAAATTTCGTGGTGTATTATCCAACACCATCGGGGTCACTTCCGGTGTACCGCAAGGCAGCCATTTAGACCCGCTTCTGTTTAATGTTTTTATTTCAGATCTTTCGGAATATCTAAGCAATATACCTCACATTTCGTTTGCTGATGACCTAAAAATATATCAAGTGGTTAAAGATAATTCTGATGCAGCTAAACTTCAATCAAGCTTATCAGTGTTACAAGCTTGGTGCACGTCTAATAAATTAGAACTCAACATACAGAAATGTAAGGTTATAAGCTTTACACGTAAACGGTCTTCTTTAATATATGACTACAAAATAGATAATGTAACTCTTGAAAGGGTTTTTAGCATTACTGATTTAGGAATTCTTCTCGATAATAAACTTAATTATAATCTTCACTATGATCTAATAGTTTCAAAGGCTAATAAAATGTTAGGTTTCATTAAGAGAAGAGCTAAAGAATTTAGCGACTTAGCTGTGACTAAATCTCTTTATTGTTCCCTAGTTCGATCTATCTTAGAATACGGTAACATTGTTTGGGATCCAGCCTTTGCAGTTCATTCCAATAGAATCGAATCAGTTCAAAAGCAATTTCTTTTATTTGCATTAAGGAATCAATATAACCCTTTTGATTTTGCTAATCTACCTAGTTACACTACAAGACTTAATTCATTTAACTTGCTTTCTTTATCTTTACGTAGACAACTATTGTCATCATGCTTTACTTTTGATATTTTGAATAATAGCATTTCTATTCAATCTCTTAATAACAAGTTTAGACTTAACGATAGTGTTAGGCAAACTAGAAATACTAAATTTTTAATGGACTACAAACATAATACAGAGTACGGTAGAAATGAACCCATCAATAGATGTTGTATAACAAAATTAGTCATCTCTATTATACATCTATCTCCAGAAATATTTTCAAACACATTGTACAACTACATTTTTCCAATTTAATGACCTTAGACAATTAATTCTTACTTAAGCAAAAAAAAAAATTTTTTTTTTAATTCTGATATAATTTTAAACATAGCACATTTATTGTATTGCATTAGAATACAACTAATGTTTTTTATTTAGATCATTTTTGTTGTACATTTTATAGATAGTAATTTAATGCTTTTAGGTATTGTTAATAAAAAAAAATTCATTTTTTTCTTTTTTTTTCACTTTTTTTTTACTTCTACGTAATAATAAGATTTATTATTACATTTTTTTATATAAAATGTTAAATTGATTGTCATTATAAGTATGTACATATCTGTACAAATATCATATTTCAATTTTTTTGTTAAAATAAAGTTGTTATTGTAGTTTAAATAAAAATTAATGATAACAATAATAATAATAATAATAAATTAACTTTTTTTATGATTTAAGTTATTATAAATTTAGTTTTAAGTCATTGTTTTGTTTAATTTTAATTATAAGCATTAATTTAAGAATTTTTTTTGTAACGACCTTGTTTTGGTTTTGTTTAATAAAATAAAATAAAAAAAAAAACAAAATAAAAAATAATTAAAGTAACCTTATAAAGTATCTTAAGAATACTGTGTTTAAGTCTTAACAACATAACATTTTCGGCCGTTGTTAAAAAACAAAAACAATCTCCTACATTAGACAATCATCATGTCATCATTCAGAAATACATTACTTACATGTCGTCTTTACATGTGGTCTACCTATATAAGATGCATGTGTATTACATGTTTCCCATAAAATATCATTGAAATATGTACATATAGTATGTATAATATCCGTATATTTAAAAATACTATAAACTTAATCAATTAAATTAGAAAACATATGCACATTTCTGTACAGCATTTAATCAAAAGTGAGTACATACATATTTAAAGAACAGAAAACCTTACATTCTTATCTATATACAATTTTTACACATATTTTTAGCCAATCAATTTGGAAACATAATTATAAAACCTAAACGTAAAAAATTCTGGTTGATTTATAAAGGTAAAAAATATTCATGTATATTTTATATTGAAAATATGTTAAACAGAACCTGAAATGTACGCATTTAAAAAGAAGTTTTTTCAAAATTTGAAAACCTGTCGGTGCTGTAGGATCTCCATCGGTGAGGGTACATAAAAAAGTTGTTCTACAACATTACTCTTTTAAGAGATCTATGCATAGTTAATATTTCATTGCTCTTTATTGTATATAACAGTATATAAGTTTTAACAGACGGAGGGACAGAGCGAACTTAATAACAAATTTTTCAAAATGTGCTTAAAAGGATAATTCACCAAAACATGAAGTGACATTACTTACAAAAAAAATTGATTACATTATGGTCTTTTATAATTTAAATACGATTTTATGTTTCGGTATTAACGAATATTAACGAATACATAAGTTTTGAAAACAGACGGAGGGACAGAGCGAACTTAATAGCAAATTTTTCAAAATGTGCTTAAAAGGATAATTCACAAGAACATGAAGTGACATTACTTACGAAAAAAAATGTACTACATTATGGTCATAATTGAAATGCGATTTTCTGTCTCGGTATTAAGGAATATATTGTGGAAATTCACTTCGCCGTAATTGTGTACCCAATAGATTATTGATTTCTTTAAAAAATTTTTGTAGAAGAATTGTCGCTAATTCTTGGCTCTGTTTCAATTTAACTAAATCTAATAAAAAATAGAATATAAACTACCAGCATCTGTAAATGCATAGTAATAAGTTAACTATATTAATTAAATTATATTAATGCAGCAACAAAAGCTAATAATTTTTATTTCACAAAGCCAATAAAATACTCCGGGCAACGCCGGGTACTCTGCTAGTCTAATATATAAAGCAGAAATTATGTTTGTTTGTTTGTTTGTGCCCTTTTCACGTAAAAACCACCAGTCCGATTGCAACCAAATTTTGCAGAAACATTTCTACGACCCCGGAAAGTGTTATAGGCTATATGGTGTTTTGGTTCATTAATCCATTGCGGCCCGAGAGTCATTTAAAGCTTTTTCATTTTTTCGTTGTTCTGCCTAAACCTTTCGATCGATTGAGTTGAAAAATTATACAAATGTTCTACTTAGCTTTGGACAGGTGTCGAAGAAATTTGGATACAATATGTTACCCGGATTCGGCCCGGCAGGCTTCCAAAAAAAATTTTTTTCCGATTTATGTCCAATTTTGTATGGTGGTTTTATGGTTCGAAAAAAAGCCTGTGACAAATTTTTATGAAGTTCCATTAATCCGTTTGGGCAGGAGAGCCGAACGAAGTTCATTAAATTTTTCTGTTATCCTGCTTAAACGGTTTGACCAATTATTTACAATATTGTAGCTCTTTACCACAGGAGCTCACTGAGTTGATTTGGTTAAGATCCATTAACCCGTTTCGGCACCAGGGGTCAGTGAAGTTTTGTAATTTACTTAGTTGTCGCACTTAAACTGTTTGACCAATTGAGTTAAAAATTTATCAAAGTGTAGCTCTTTACAACAGGAGCTTACTGAGTCGATTTGGTTACGATCCATTAACCCGTTTCGGTACCAGGACTCAATGAAGTTTTTCAATTTCTTTGTTGCCGCGCTTAAACGGTTTTGCCAATTGAATTGAAAATTTACAAAAGTGTAGCTCTTTACCACAGGAGCTCACTGAGGTGATTTGGTTACGATCCATTTACCCGTTTCGGCACCAGGGCTCAATAAAATTTTTTAATTTCTTTGTTGTCGCACTTGAACGGTTTTACCAATTGAGTTGAAAATTTACAAAAGTGTAGGTCTTTATAACAAAAGCTTTCTGAGTTAATTTGGTTACGATGCATTAACCCATCAGGCCATGAAATTCTCATTTTTTGTTGTTGTGCTTAAACGATTTGACCAATTGAAAATTTGCACAAATATTGCACTTTGGAACACAAACTCATTCAATAAATTTTGTTGTGATACATTAACACATTTCGACACGATAGACTGTCAAAAAAAAAATTTGTTTCTAATTTCTGTCTAATTTGGCAGGATGAATTTATGGTTCTAAATTAAGCCTGTGACAAAATGTTTGTTAACGTTGGTTAACCCATTTCCGAACGGCACTTATATTAATAATATTTTGCCTAATTTTGTGTATTGTTATTATTATTAAAAAGATATTTCCAACACTCTTTACTTTTATCTATACTGTTTCTAATATTCCATAAAAACCTTTCAATGCAAAGTTCTAATATAGAACAGTAATTTTTTTAATGCTGACTATCAAAGTATTAATTATGCTTTGTCATTAATGACATGGAACGAACTGTTAGTTCAACAGGATATCAATTTACTAATCTCCATCTTTTACTCAAATCTGTTTCAAATTATTGATGCCTTTGTTCCTAAAATTTGCAAAAAGCATAAAACAACAGAACTTTGGTTAGATAGAGATCTTAGGAACTTGAGAAATCGGCGCAATAAAATATACAAAAAACTTAAACATCATCAAGCACCATGCGACGACTTATTGAATATGTATAAGCAACTTGCAATTGAATTTAAACAAAAAGCCAATGCAGCATATGAAAACTATGTCACAGATATTGGCAACAAACTTGTTACTGATCCTAAAAATTTTTTGATTTTGTTAACACAAAACGGAAATTATTTGGGTATCCCAATTCAATGATATCAAAAGACAATGTGGTTTCTGATTGCCCAAAAGAAATTTGTAACTTCTTTTCTGATCATTTTCAGCAAGTTTATCGTCCAACAGCACCAGTTACCACATCGACTAATTCCTTATCTAATAGCTCAAATTTGCTATTTAAAGACGTGTATCTTTCTGAAAATGATATTCTTGAAGCAATTTTGAGCCTTGAGATAAAAAAGAGTGCTGGTCCGGACTTAATTCCTCCAATATTTTTACATAATTGCTCTCACAGTCTAATCTTCCCTCTTCATTTTATTTTCAATAAGTCACGTTCAATTGGGATTTTCCCACAAAAGTAGAAATCCTGCCACTTAACCCCTATTTTTAAAATAGGGGATAGAGCATCGGTGGAAAATTATCGAGGTATAGCAATCCTTTCGACTATACCTAAATTATTTGAAAAAATTGTCGTTGATAGAATTACTCCTTAAACTTAAACTAAATGAACAACAACATGGTTTCAGAAAAGGTCGTTCAACTACTACGAATCTGATGGTTTATACATCTGAAATCCTGAATCAAATGGAGAAAGGGTACCAAGTTGATGCAATTTACACTGATTTTAGCAAAGCTTTCGATCGTGTAGATCACTTCACTTTCCTAAACAAACTATCAACTTTTGGAATTTCGGGTTCATTTCTTGAGTGGCTTAATTCATATCTTATAGAAAGAACGCAAAATGTTAAATTTCGTGGTGAATTATCCAACACCATCGGGGTCACTTCCGGTGTACCGCAAGACAGCCATTTAGACCCGCTTCTGTTTAATGTTTTTATTTCAGATCTTTCGGAATATCTAAGCAATATACCTCACATTTCGTTTGCTGATGACCTAAAAATATATCAAGTGGTTAAAGATAATTCTGATGCAGCTAAACTTCAATCAAGCTTATCAGTGTTACAAGCTTGGTGCACGTCTAATAAATTAGAACTCAACATACAGAAATGTAAGGTTATAAGCTTTACACGTAAACGGTCTTCTTTAATATATGACTACAAAATAGATAATGTAACTCTTGAAAGGGTTTTTAGCATTACTCATTTAGGAATTATTCTCGATAATAAACTTAATTATAATCTTCACTATGATCTAATAGTTTCAAAGGCTAATAAAATGTTAGGTTTCGTTAAAAGAAGAGCTAAAGAATTTAGCGACTTAGCGGTGACTAAATCTCTTTATTGTTCCCTAGTTCAATCTATCTTAGAATACGGTAACATTGTTTGGGATCCAGCCTTTGCAGTTCATTCCAATAGAATCGAATCAGTTCAAAAGCAATTTCTTTTATTTGCATTAAGGAATCAATATAACCCTTTTGATTTTGCTAATCTACCTAGTTACACTACAAGACTTAATTCATTAAACTTGCTTTCTTTATCTTTACGTAGACAACTATTGTCATCATGCTTTACTTTTGATATTTTGCATAATAGTATTTCCATTCAATCTCTTAATAACAAGTTTAGACTTAACGATAGTGTTAGGCAAACTAGAAATACTAAATTTTTAATGGACTACAAACATAATACAGAGTACGGTAGAAATGAACCCATCAATAGATGTTGTACTAATTTTAACAAAATTAGTCATCTCTATTATACATCTATCTCCAGAAATACTTTCAAACACATTGTACAACTACATTTTTCCAATTTAATGACCTTAGACAATTAATTCTTACTTAAGCAAAAAAAAAAATTTTTTTTTTAATTATGATATAATTTTAAACATAGCACATTTATTGTGTTTCATTATAATACAACTAATGTTTTTTATTTAGATCATTTTTGTTGTACATTTTATAGATAGTAATTTAACGCTTTTAGGTATTGTTAATAAAAAAAATTCATTTTTTTTTTTTTTTTCAATTTTACTTCTACGTAATAATAAGATATTATTATTTACATTTTTTTATATAAAATGTTAAATTGATTGTCATTATATGTATGTACATATCTGTACAAATATCATATTTCAATTTTTTTGTTAAAATAAAGTTGTTATTGTAGTTTAAATAAAAATTAATGATAACAATAATAATAATAATAATAAATTAACTTTTTTTATGATTTAAGTTATTAAAAATTTATTTTAAGTCATTGTTTTGTTTAATTTTAATTATAAGCATTAATTTAAGAATTTTTTTTGTAACGACCTTGTTTTGATTTTGTTTAATAAAATAAAATCAAAAAAAAAAACAAAATAAAAAATAATTAAAGTAACCTTATAAAGTATCTTAAGAATACTGTGTTTAAGTCTTAACAACATAACATTTTCGGCCGTTGTTAAAAAACAGAAACAATCTCCTACATTAGACAATCATCATGTCATCATTTAGAAATGCATTAAACAAAATTACAACCTGTCGGTGCTGTACAAAATTTGAAAACCTGTCGGTGCTGTAGGATCTCCATCGGTGAGGGTACATAAAAAAGTTGTTCTACAACATTACTCTTTTAAGAGACCTATGCATAGTTAATATTTCATTGCTCTTTATTAAACAGTATATAAGTTTTAACAGACGGAGGGACAGAGCGAACTTAATAACAAATTTTTCAAAATGTGCTTAAAAGGATAATGCACCAAAACATGAAGTGACATTACTTACAAAAAAAAATTGATTACATTATGGTCTTTTATAATTTAAATACGATTTTATATTTAGGTATTAACGAATATTAACGAATATATAAGTTTTGTAAACAGACGGAGGGACAGAGCGAACCTAATAGCAAATTTTTCAAAATGTGCTTAAAAGGATAATTCACCAAAACATGAAGTGATATTACTTACGAAAAAAAAAATACTACATTATGGTCATAATTGAAATGCGATTTTATGTCTCGGTATTAAAGAATATATTGTGGAAATCCACTTCGCCGCAATTTTGTACTTAATAGATTATTGATTCCTTTAAAAAATTTTTGTAGAAGAATTGTCTCTAATTCTTGGCTCTGTTTATTCAATTTAACTAAATCTAATAAAAAATAGAATATATACTACCAGCATCTGCAAATGCATAGTAATAAGTTAACTATATTAATAAAATTATATTAACGCAGAAACAAAAGATAATTATTTTTATTTCATAAAGCCAATAAAATACTCCGGGCAACGCCGGGTACTCTGCTAATATATAATATAACATAATATAAGAAAAACCAAATATATATTTAATTACAAAAAAAAAAAAAATAAAAAACCATTTCATTCAAATTTAAAATTTTGAATTTGTTAAGTTAATTATTTTTTTTTTAAATTTATACTTGATGAATTTAACTTATAACTTAAATATTAAATAAAATTAAAATAATCAATAAAATAATATAGGATAATTTAAAAAGCTTTAAAAGAAAATATGTATTAAAATAACCTTGAAATGAAGACGATATAAAATTCAGCAAAGGAATTCATCTACAGCAAAACAAAAGCTGGTTAAATTTACTCCTGAAAAAATCGTTTTTAAGATAGAAAAAAAAAAAAATAGTGGGTCACACTCATAATATCCAATAGCACATGCAATTTAACATTTTGTTCAAGGAGGTTCTTGAACTACTGGATGAATGCACTATTCATTAAACCAGTATTGTTGCAGATATTTCATAAGGGAAACCATACAATGTGAAATTCTACTAATTTTACATTTCCGGATGCTAAATCCAATTGAAAACATATTTTCAAAAAAAAAAATTATACTAAGAGGAATGCTCGCAGATTATAGCAATAATTCCAATTTGCAGATTGCAATGAATCAGCTGCAAACCAAATAATAAGATAAATTTAAATATGCTGGAGAATATTATATATTATATATATCGAGAAATATTTTATATAATATATAAGATATTAATCGTATATAAAAAAAAAATAAAAGTGTGTATTAAAAAGTTAATTGTATTTAGAAGCCTTTCCATTTTCCTAATTAAACGACTGGGCTTCTTTAGCTTTTTCAAGATTCTCTAGCGTATGGTTCACATATTCTTCGCAATCTAATCTTGTTATGCGATGGGCTGCAGTCTGTTCAATACAATCTACCAAATTGGCGTTGGTTGTTTCTGACAACATCGTTCTTATAATAAATTTTATTTTTGAAAACAGGTTTTCAATCTAATTCAGCATCGGGGAATATGGTGACAAAAACTTTAAATGGTATGGTTTTTCTTGAAAAATATCTATAACCATACGGGTTTTATGAATGGTTGCATTATCCATGATAAGACATGTACCTGCCATATAACTTTGTTAGTCAAGCAGTTCAACTAGCTCCTTCAATAAATTTACAAAATTTTTCAGAATTGCATATGCCATTTGAAATTATATTAGTGTGAGCCACGGTGCATTGACAAAACGCCAGAGGAAATAAAACTTTTGGAATTAACGCCTGGGCTTTAAAACTTTTTCAAAAAAGAATTAAAGCCCACGAGTTTTATTTCCACTAGATTGTGGACTTTAAGTCCTTTCGAAAAAGAATTAAAGCCCACTGATTAACACAAAGGTTACTATAATGAGTTTGTATTTCATTAGACTGGATTTTGTTTGTCCCATTAGACTTTTGACTCACTTCAATGAGCCAGAAGTTCTATGGGACTTTTGTCCCATTGTTAAGGCCAGAAGAGCCAATGGGATATAAATTGGGGTATCCCCTTTTTCCAAGGGATTTTAGAGTTGGTTACAAAATCAGGGTTATACGCTTTTCTCAGAATATGTAAAATAGAGCCTTTCAATTTGGTCCAATAATGTTCCTTCATGTTTGATTTATGTCTCTGAAATTTGAGAGGATTTGGTAATTATTTAGTTAACTATCACTTACCTCTTCAAAAATTAAAATAAACGTAATTTAACAAAATTTTTATAATAACTTTTAATAACTCTAATAATAACTTATAATAACTTTTGAATATTAGTAATAATCATAATATGCACTTTTTTCATAAAATTAAAATTTTATCAATTATTTATCATAGTAAAAAGCAGATAGTCCAGGCAGCTCGTGCTATAAAATTAATTGTATTTGTTTTTACAAAATGTGATCAATAAATATAATAATAATATCATCAATATAAAAATAGTTGGAATGATGCATCGTTATAACTAATTATGATTATGTGTTATATCAAAATTGTTATTGATAAATTGTAACAAATTTATTATTATCTAATAAATAAGGAAGAAATTCTGTTTGTTTGTTTGTTTGCGCCCTTTTCACGTAAAAACCACCAATCCGATTTCAACCAAATTTTGCAGAAATATTTCTACGAGCCTGGAAGGAGTTATCGGCTATATCGCGTTTCATTTCATTAACCCATTGCGGCCCTAGAACGTTTTAAAGTGGTTTTTATTTTTCGTTGTCCTGTCCATACGATTTTTGGTTGCAATATGTTACACGGATTCGGCCCGGCGGGCTTCCAAAAAAAATTTTGTTTCCGATTTATGTCCAATTTTGTATGGTGGTTTTATGGTCCGAAAAAAGAGTGTGACAAATTTTTATGAAGTGCTGGTAACTCGTTTGGACAAGAGAGCCGAACGAAGCAACTTTACTATTAAAGATAAATTCTGACATTACTGATGCTTAAAGTGATATCCTTTTGCATTTTGATCATAAATTTGTTTGTTGTTTTTTTTGTTTAGCTTTTTGTAGTAAATATTGGGCACTTTTATTCATGATTTGTAAATTGTATTTCAGTTCTTTACTATAGTTGTTACAAAGTTATATATTGGTTCAACTTTACTGTTTAATAAAATGGAACAATTTTAATGGAACATCTTTGAAACTCGAAAACTGAAACTCGGGTTTGGTGAAGAGTTATAACAGTAAGTAAAGTATGGGGTAAGTAACTGTTCCAATTGACTTTATTTTCATTTACGTACGAGCGCACGTATTCTTTAAGAACTCTATGTTAAAATACTTTTAATAGGTCCGAATGTCAAAACACAATTCTCAACAATAGGTTTTGCTACTGTTTTAGCTATTTTGTTTAGAATTGATACCCTCATTAAAAATTTGTTCAAGTTAGAAATAATTGTTACGACATATTGATTGTTATTTATGATCTTGCGTAAAGGACCAATTGTATCAATTTTGCAATGGTTCTTTATGTTTCATTTTTATTTTTTTTAATCGACATTTTTTACAATTTTTTAAATATTTTTAGCTACATATGTCTTTTGTCATATTTTTCAAATAATATTTTGATCTCAATTTTGCATATAGTCGTTTTTGTCCGTCGGAAATAGGGTCATTATGATACTTGTCTAGTATACTATTTA
>OX352772.1:127363260-127365760 GCA_947095535.1 Poecilobothrus nobilitatus | reverse complement strand
TTGCATTGTTATTATTATTAAAAAGATATTTCCAACACTCTTTAATTTTATCTATACTGTTTCTAATATTTCATAAAAACCTTTCAATGCAAATTTCTAATATAGTACAGTAATTAAAGTAACCTTATTCAGTATTTTAAGAATACTGGGTTTAAGTCTTAACAACATGACATTTTCGGCCGTTGTTAAAAAACAGAAACAATCTCCTACATTAGACAATTATCATGTCATTATTCAGAAATGCATTACTTACATATGGTCTTTATGTGGTCTACCTGTATAAGATGCATGTGTATAAGATATTTCCCATAAAATATCATTGAAATATGTAAATATAGTACGTATAATATCCGTACCTATATTTAAAGATACTATAAACATAATCAATTAAATTAGAAAACATATTCACATTTCTGTACAGTATTTAATAAAAAATGAGTACATGCATATTAAAAGAACTGAAAACCTTACATTCTTATCCATACACAATTTTTACACAATTTTTTAGCCAATCAATTTGAAAACATAATTAGAAAAAGTAAACGTAAAAAAATTCTGGTTGATTTATAAAAGTAAAACACAATCATGTAGTTTTTATATTAAAAAAAAATATGTTAAACAGAATCTGAGATGTATGCATTTAAAAAGAAGTTTTTTCAAAATTTGAAGACCTGTCGGTGCTGTAGAATCTCAAACGGAATATAAAAAAGTTGTTCTACAACATTACTCTTTTAAGAGACCTACGCATAGTTAATAATTCATTGCTCTTTATTAAACAGTATATCAGTTTTGTAAACAGACGGATTGACAGAGCGAACCTAATAGCAAATTTTTCAAAATGTGCTTAAAAGGATAATTCACAAAAACATGAAGTGACATTACTTACGAAAAAAATGTATTACATTATAGTCTTTTATAATTGAAATACTTTATGTTTCGGTATTAATGAATACATTGTGAAAACTCTCTTCGCCGTAATTGTGTACTCAATAGATTATTGATTCCTTTAAAGATTTTTAGTAAATAAATTGTCTTTATTTTTTCGCTCTGTTTATTGAATTTAACTAAATGTAATAAAAATAGAATATTAACTACCAACATCTGAAAATGCATAGTAATACGTGAACTATATTAATTAATTTATATTAACTCAAAAGCAAAAGTTAATAATTTTTATTTCATAAAGCCGATAAAATACTCCGGGCAACGCCGGGTACTCCGTTAGTAATAATATAAATAAATAATAATAATAACAATAATAATAATAGTAATAACAATAATAATAAAAACAATAATAATAAAAACAATAATAACAATAAATAATAAATAATAATAAATTATAATAATAAATAATAATAAATAATAATAAATATTAATAAATAATAATAAATTATAATAAATAATAATGAAGAATAATAAATAACAATAAATAAAAATATAATAGGGATATAGATACATAAAAGGCAAATTAAACAAAGTAGCGGATTTTCTTAGTCGAATAGACACAGACAAATATGAAATAAATATACTAGAAAATAGAGAAGAAAATCTTTACAATTCTGACAACCAATCTGAAAGAGCCTCTACTAATTATTCGCTTGAAAATAACATAGATTCATCAGACTTCCAAAATATATCCGAAGATACAAATCATGATATTCAAACCGAATTTAGTAGCAATAGCAATATCTCAATGAAAAAAAACATAAATACTTCTGACTTTTAAAGTGCATCTGAAAATTCATATCATGAAAATAATGAAAACCTTTCTGACCAAACTATCCATTCTCAAGTAGAAGAAACAAACGACCACTTTTCAATTTTAGATGCCGTAGTAAATAGATTTATTATTCTTATTCAAATTATTCTTACTGACAACAAAGTAACAGATTTTGAAAAAATTTTCAATAACAAAAGGATATTTTTGAATTCCGAAAATCAGCAATGGTAAAATAGGAATTTTTACTAAATTAAATGATTATAAATATAATATTGTGCAAAAAAAATTAATTGAACTATACGGGAACTGTCGCAGCATAAAATTTGTTAGATGTAATTATTTTGCCAAAGATATGACGACAGAAGAAGAGACTTTCAAACAAATATATAAATATCATATAAATGAAACAGACCATACCGGTATTAACGAAAATTATGAAGGTTTGAAAAAGGTCATATATTTTCCAAAATTAAAAAATATTGTGACTACATATATTAATAATTCTGATATATGTAATCGAGTTAAATACGATGGAAGACCATAAATACGATAAAAGACGATAAATATTTGAATTTTTTCACTATCTCGATAGTAAAGCAGTTAATGTTACAGACTTCGTTGTCATAAAAGGAATTTACATTCAAATAATAATGCACAATAGGTGCACAAAGTATTAATTAATTTAAACTTTTTACACTCAGAAAAGTGAAATAACGTATTTAAATCAGGCAGATTCTTGTGAGAAAGGTTGAAAAACATGATTTTGGTTTTGTTATTAAT
>OX352772.1:127353260-127360760 GCA_947095535.1 Poecilobothrus nobilitatus | reverse complement strand
CTGTTTTGGGACCAGGGCCCAATGAAGTTTTTTAATTTCTTTGTCGTCGCGCTTAAACGGTTTTGCCAATTGAGTTGAAAATTTATAAAAGTGTAGCTCTTTACCACAGGAATTCACTGAGGTGATTTGGTTACGATCCATTAACCCGTTGCGGCACTAGGGCACAATTAAATTTTTTAATTTCTTTGTTGTCGCACTTAAACGGTTTTACCAATTGAGTTGAAAATTTACAAAAGTGTAGGTCTTTATAGCAAAAGCTTTCTGAGTTGATTTGGTTACGATACATTAATCCATCAGACTTTAGGCCATGAAGTTTCTCATTTTTTGTTGTTGTGCTTAAACGATTTGACCAATTGAAAATTTGCACAAATATTGCACTTTGGAACACAAACTCAATCAATCAATTTTGTTGTGATACATTAACACATTTCGACACGATAGACCGTCAAAAAAAATTTTTTGTTTCTAATTTGTGTCTAATTTAGCAGGATGAATTTATGGTTATAAATAGAGCCTGTTACAAAAGGTTTGTTAACGTTTGTTAACCCATTTGAGCACGAGCATCTATTAAAAATATTCTGCCTAATTTTTTGCATTGTTATTATTATTAAAAAGATATTTCCAACACTCTTTAATTTTATCTATACTGTTTCTAATATTTCATAAAAACCTTTCAATGCAAATTTCTAATATAGTACAGTAATTAAAGTAACCTTATTCAGTATCTTAAGAATACTGGGTTTAAGTCTTAACAACATGACATTTTCGGCCGTTGTTAAAAAACAGAAACAATCTCCTACATTAGACAATTATCATGTCATTATTCAGAAATGCATTACTTTCATGTGGTCTTTACATGTGGTCTACCTATATAAGATGCATGTGTATAACATATTTCCCATAAAATATCATTGAAATATGTAAATATAGTACGTATAATATCCGTACCTATATTTAAAAATACTATAAACTTTATCAATTAAATTAGAAAACATATTCACATTTCTGTACATCATTTAATCAAAAATGAGTACATGCATATTAAAAGAACTGAAAACCTTACATTCTTATCCATACACAATTTTTACACAATTTTTTAGCCAATCAATTTGAAAACATAATTAGAAAAAGTAAACGTAAAAAAATTCTGGTTGATTTATAAAGGTAAAATACAATCATGTAGTTTTTATATTAAAAAAAATATGTTAAACAGAATCTGAGATGTATGCATTTAAAAAGAAGTTTTTTCAAAATTTGAAGACCTGTCGGTGCTGTAGAATCTCAAACGGAATATAAAAAAGTTGTTCTACAACATTACTCTTTTAAGAGACCTACGCATAGTTAATAATTCATTGCTCTTTATTAAACAGTATATCAGTTTTGTAAACAGACGGATTGACAGAGCGAACCTAATAGCAAATTTTTCAAAATGTGCTTAAAAGGATAATTCACAAAAACATGAAGTGACATTACTTACGAAAAAAATGTATTACATTATAGTCTTTTATAATTCAAATACTTTATGTTTCGGTATTAATGAATACATTGTGAAAACTCTCTTCGCCGTAATTGTGTACTCAATAGATTATTGATTCCTTTAAAGATTTTTAGTAAATAAATTGTCTTTATTTTTTCGCTCTGTTTATTGAATTTAACTAAATGTAATAAAAATAGAATATTAACTACCAACATCTGAAAATGCATAGTAATACGTGAACTATATTAATTAATTTATATTAACTCAAAAGCAAAAGTTAATAATTTTTATTTCATAAAGCCGATAAAATACTCCGGGCAACGCCGGGTACTCCGTTAGTAATAATATAAATAAATAATAATAATAACAATAATAATAATAGTAATAATAATAACAATAATAAGAAAAACAATAATAACAATAAATAATAAATAATAATAAATTATAATAATAAATAATAATAAATATTAATAAATAATAATAAATTATAATAAATAATAATGAAGAATAATAAATAACAATAAATAAAAATATAATAGGGATATAGATACATAAAAGGCAAATTAAACAAAGTAGCGGATTTTCTTAGTCGAATAGACACAGACAAATATGAAATAAATATACTAGAAAATAGAGAAGAAAATCTTTACAATTCTGACAACCAATCTGAAAGAGCCTCTACTAATTATTCGCTTGAAAATAACATAGATTCATCAGACTTCCAAAATATATCCGAAGATACAAATCATGATATTCAAACCGAATTTAGTAGCAATAGCAATATCTCAATGAAAAAAAACATAAATACTTCTGACTTTTAAAGTGCATCTGAAAATTCATATCATGAAAATAATGAAAACCTTTCTGACCAAACTATCCATTCTCAAGTAGAAGAAACAAACGACCACTTTTCAATTTTAGATGCCGTAGTAAATAGATTTATTATTCTTATTCAAATTATTCTTACTGACAACAAAGTAACAGATTTGAAAAAATTTTCAATAACAAAAGGATATTTTTGAATTCCGAAAATCAGCAATGGTAAAATAGGAATTTTTACTAAATTAAATGATTATAAATATAATATTGTGCAAAAAAAATTAATTGAACTATACGGGAACTGTCGCAACATAAAATTTGTTAGATGTAATTATTTTGCCAAAGATATGACGACAGAAGAAGAGACTTTCAAACAAATATATAAATATCATATAAATGAAACAGACCATACCGGTATTAACGAAAATTATGAAGGTTTGAAAAAGGTCATATATTTTCCAAAATTAAAAAATATTGTGACTACATATATTAATAATTCTGATATCTGTAATCGAGTTAAATACGATGGAAGACCATAAATACGATAGAAGACGATAAATATTTGAATTTTTTCACTATCTCGATAGTAAAGCAGTTAATGTTACAGACTTCGTTGTCATAAAAGGAATTTACATTCAAATAATAATGCACAATAGGTGCACAAAGTATTAATTAATTTAAACTTTTTACACTCAGAAAAGTGAAATAACGTATTTAAATCAGGCAGATTCTTGTGAGAAAGGTTGAAAAACATGATTTTGGTTTTGTTATTAATAATCAATTTATGTTCCGTAAACAAATTTCTGAGTACAAACAAATCATTATTAACAGCACTAACCATATCTAATGGAGAATCTGATCACCCCAAATCATCAGCAAACGCTATCAACTTTCTATGGAACGGTTGGTTAAACATAACATAATATATATCAATTAATAATTAATATATATTTATATTAAGAACAGGATTAGACCCAAAACCTGAACCCAAAATGTACCCCATGTTTTTAATGCTTTAAGATTGCTAAATTTCTTTTCAACTAAGACTTTTTGAGTACAATTATCCAAATATGATCTAAACCAGTCAAGTATTGGTCCTCTAAATCCGACATTTAAAAGTTTCTTCAAAAGAATATTATGGTTTACCATATTGAATGCTTTGGTAATGTCTACGAAGAGTCCTGTGCAACATTTTTTCATATTCAAACCTTGTTAAACGTTATAACAAAAGTCCAGTAGAGCGTCCTCTGTAGACACTCCCTTTTTAAAAAAAACTGCCTAACATCAAAAAATAAAATAAATAATAATAGTGATTATAATAGAAACATTAATGATAATATTCATAATAATAATAATAATGGCAGTAATAATGATAATAATAGTAACAATAATAATAAAAATAATAATGCTAGTAGCGGTAATATTAATAATATTGATCATAGTAATAGTAATGATAATATTAATAGTAATAATAATAATATTAACGGTAATAACTGTAATAATTTTAAATAGTAATAATAATAATAACAGTAATAATAATAATAATAATAGTAATAATAAAAATAATAGTAATAATAATAATAATAGTAATAATAATAATAGTAGTAATAATAATAATAATAATAAATAATATTAATAGTAATAATAATAATAAATAAATAATAATAATAAAGAAATAAATAATAATAATAAAAAAATAAATAATAATAAATAAATAAATAAATAAATAAATAATAATAATAATAAATAATAATAATAAATAAATAAATAAATAATAATAATAAAAAAATAAATAATAATAAATAAATAAATAAATAATAACAATAAATAAATAAATAATAATAATAATAATAATAATAAATAATAATAATAAATAAATAAATAAATAATAATAATAATAAATAAATAAATAATAATAAATAAATAATAATAATAAATAAATAATAATAATAATAAATAAATAATAATAATAATAAATAAATAAATAAATAATAATAATAATAATTAAATAAATAATAATAATAAATAAATAATAATAATAAATAAATAAATAATAATAATAAATAAATAAATAATAATAATAAATAAATAATAATAATAATAAATAAAAAAATAATAATAATAAATAAATAATAGTAATAAATAAATAAATAATAATAATAATAAATAAATAAATAATAATAATAATAATAAATAAATAAATAATAATAATAAATAAATAAATAATAATAAATAAATATAAATAATAAATAAATAAATAATAATAATAAATAAATAAATAATAACGATAATAAATAAATAAATAATAATATTAAAAAATAAATAATAAATAAATAAATAATAATAAATAAACAAATAATAATAATAATAAATAAATAATAATAAAATAATAAATAAAAACCCTTTTCACGAAAAACCACCAGTCCGATTGCAACCAAATTTTGCAGAAACATTTCTACGACCCCGGAAAGTGTTATAGGCTGTATGGTGTTTCGGTTATTAAACCATTGCGGCCCGAGAGACATTTAAAGTTTTTTCGTTGTCCTGCCTAAACGGTTTGATCGATTGAGTTGAAATTTGTACAAATGTTCTTCTTAGATTCATTAACCTGTTTCGGCACCAGGGCTCAATGAAATTTTTCAATTTCTTTCCGTCGCGCTTAAACGGTTTTACAAATTGCGTTGAACATTTACAAAAGTGTAGCTCTGCACCCCAGAACATCATTCAGTTGATTTGGTTACGATTCCTTAAGCTGTTTTGGCACCAGGACTCAATGAAGTTTTTTAATTTCTTTGTTGTCGCGCTTAAACGGTTTTGCCAATTGAATTGAAAATTTACAAAAGTGTAGCCCTTTACCACAGGAGCTCACTGAGTTGATTTGGTTATGATCCATTAACCCGTTTCGGCACCAGGACTCAATGAAGTTTTTCAATTTCTTTGTAGTCGCGCTTAAACGGTTTTGCCAATTGAATTGAAAATTTACAAAACTATAGCTCTTTACCATAGGAGCTCACTGAGGTGATTTGGTTACGATCCATTAACCCGTTTCGGCACGAAGGCTCAATGAAATTTTTCAATTTCTTTCCGTCGCGCTTAAACGGTTTAACAAATTGCGTTGAAAATTTACAAAAGTGTAGCTCTGCACCCCAGAACATCATTCAGTTGATTTGGTTACGATTCCTTAAGCTGTTTTGGCACCAGGGCCCAATGAAGTTTTTTAATTTCTTTGTTGTCGCGCTTAAACGGTTTTGCCAATTGAGTTGAAAATTTATAAAAGTGTAGCACTTTACCACAGGAATTCACTGAGGTGATTTGGTTACGATCCATTAACCCGTTGCGGCACTAGGGCACAATTAAATTTTTTAATTTCTTTGTTGTCGCACTTAAACGGTTTTACCAATTGAGTTGAAAATTTACAAAAGTGTAGGTCTTTATAGCAAAAGCTTTCTGAGTTGATTTGGTTACGATACATTAATCCATCAGACTTTAGGCCATGAAGTTTCTCATTTTTTGTTGTTGTGCTTAAACGATTTGACCAATTGAAAATTTGCACAAATATTGCACTTTGGAACACAAACTCAATCAATCAATTTTGTTGTGATACATTAACACATTTCGACACGATAGACCGTCAAAAAAAATTTTTTGTTTCTAATTTGTGTCTAATTTAGCAGGATGAATTTATGGTTATAAATAGAGCCTGTTACAAAAGGTTTGTTAACATTTGTTAACCCATTTGAGCACGAGCATCTATTAAAAATATTCTGCCTAATTTTTTGCATTGTTATTATTATTAAAAAGATATTTCCAACACTCTTTAATTTTATCTATACTGTTTCTAATATTTCATAAAAACCTTTCAATGCAAATTTCTAATATAGTACAGTAATTAAAGTAACCTTATTCAGTATCTTAAGAATACTGGGTTTAAGTCTTAACAACATGACATTTTCGGCCGTTGTTAAAAAACAGAAACAATCTCCTACATTAGACAATTATCATGTCATTATTCAGAAATGCATTACTTTCATGTGGTCTTTACATGTGGTCTACCTATATAAGATGCATGTGTATAACATATTTCCCATAAAATATCATTGAAATATGTAAATATAGTACGTATAATATCCGTACCTATATTTAAAAATACTATAAACTTTATCAATTAAATTAGAAAACATATTCACATTTCTGTACATCATTTAATCAAAAATGAGTACATGCATATTAAAAGAACTGAAAACCTTACATTCTTATCCATACACAATTTTTACACAATTTTTTAGCCAATCAATTTGAAAACATAATTAGAAAAAATAAACGTAAAAAAATTCTGGTTGATTTATAAAGGTAAAACACAATCATGTAGTTTTTATATTAAAAAAAATATGTTAAACAGAATCTGAGATGTATGCATTTAAAAAGAAGTTTTTTCAAAATTTGAAGACCTGTCGGTGCTGTAGAATCTCAAACGGAATATAAAAAAGTTGTTCTACAACATTACTCTTTTAAGAGACCTACGCATAGTTAATAATTCATTGCTCTTTATTAAACAGTATATCAGTTTTGTAAACAGACGGATTGACAGAGCGAACCTAATAGCAAATTTTTCAAAATGTGCTTAAAAGGATAATTCACAAAAACATGAAGTGACATTACTTACGAAAAAAATGTATTACATTATAGTCTTTTATAATTGAAATACTTTATGTTTCGGTATTAATGAATACATTGTGAAAACTCTCTTCGCCGTAATTGTGTACTCAATAGATTATTGATTCCTTTAAAGATTTTTAGTAAATAAATTGTCTTTATTTTTTCGCTCTGTTTATTGAATTTAACTAAATGTAATAAAAATAGAATATTAACTACCAACATCTGAAAATGCATAGTAATACGTGAACTATATTAATTAATTTATATTAACTCAAAAGCAAAAGTTAATAATTTTTATTTCATAAAGCCGATAAAATACTCCGGGCAACGCCGGGTACTCCGTTAGTAATAATATAAATAAATAATAATAATAACAATAATAATAATAGTAATAACAATAATAATAAAAACAATAATAATAAAAACAATAATAACAATAAATAATAAATAATAATAAATTATAATAATAAATAATAATAAATAATAATAAATATTAATAAATAATAATAAATTATAATAAATAATAATGAAGAATAATAAATAACAAT